>APFE031035831.1:195032-230844 GCA_000404065.3 Pinus taeda | reverse complement strand
CATTTCATTCTAGGACGAAACATATACAGCTCAAGTACCATTTCATACGATCAGTGTTGGAAGATGGAGAGTTGAAGTTGGAAAAGATACACACTAGCCAGAACCCTGCAGATATGCTAAGAAAAGTTGTAACCAGGGAGAAACTAAGAATATGCTCAGTTTCAGTTGGTCTTCAAGGATGACGATGAAGATGAGAAACAGCCAGGTCCAAAGAGGAGTCATTGTCCAGCAAATGGAGCAGCGGTGGAGTTGCTAAAATCAGTCTCCAAGTGGGAGATTGTTGGGTGTGGAGCCTGATTATCTTCTATATTCAAAAGTACCACCACATTGGACCCCAGTTCAAAATGGGGGCAGCAACGCCGCCCGTAAAATATTCACTGCAGGGGGGGTCCAGGGGTGGGCGGCTGCAACCTTTGGGAGCCCCCCCTTGGTGGGGGGTTTCGGGGGAAGTGCCCCCGAAGCTAAAAACAACTGTAAAATTGCCTTGTAAAAGTATAGTAATTTCTAGTCAATCTAGGCCGTTCATTAGGCTGATGATCTGACGGTAGAGCTTATGTTTAGTTTAGGGTTTTTTTCCCTAGAAGGAAACCCCTCTCTTTGTATGAGGCTATTGTATTTGAGGATGTGAGATAGATGTGTATTCTGTGTGAGCGAGAAATGGAGAGGTGAGACTGTGAGAGAAGACAAAGGATATTATAGTGGATTTGTTGTAGGTTGTGTCTCTTCATTTTGCTGGATAATAGAAAGGAAGGACTGGTTGTTCGGGGTGGATGTAGCCCAAACTGGGTGAACCAGGTATATCTGTGTCTCTCTTGTTTTGTGCGTTTTCTTTGTTTATATTTCCGCAATATTTTATTTTTTCCATTGCTCCGTAATATTTAATATTCTAACAGAATGCAGCAATCCTATGCAAGACAAGGGAAAGAGGAAGATTGTTGTAGTCCAGAGGGAGAGAAAAGTTGCAAAATGAAAGCGGATCTTCTTATCATTTAGGTAACTTTGGCAACAGAAGTAAAGAGGAAGAAAAGGATGCAAAGAGCAGAGTGGACGAAGAGATAAAAGTAGAAGTTGTAGGAAGTAGAATTGAAGTTGTAGGAAATAGAGAAGAAGTTGAAGGAAGAATAAGAGTTGAGGAGGAGAGAATAAGAAGAGAAGTATAAGCAAGAAGAAGAACAAAGGCAAGGCACGATTATAGAGGAAGCAATGTCGATATAGGTTGAAGAACTGGAACAACTATTAGGTCCCTATAATACTAGTGTATTCCCTTATTATTATTGTCATTGTAACCCTTATTGTTATTGTTGTGCCCTTACATTATTATTGTTATGTTGGCTCTGATTATATTGTGACCCTTAGACCCTTATATATATAAACGAGGTCTTATCATTTGTATCATACAAGAATTGTTCATTTGTGTAATGTAAAAGAGGTTGCCCCCTCAAAGAGGCTACATTTTAAGTCATTGATCTATCTCTTTCTTCCTTTTTGTGAGTTGGTTGCATAACAATTGGTATCAGAGGTTTGGATTCTAGGGTTTCACTGCTTCAAACAGGTCATCGTGGAATTTTTGCTATAAATTTTTTTCTACGAAGCTTCAAAAGCTGAAATTAAAACCCATTTGAGACAAAAATCGTGATGAACTGCGTAACCAAAGTTTTGATCTTGTCTCGCTATATTTTCAAAGATATGAATTGAGGAAGTTAGGGTTGTTGCAAGCTCCCGAATTGGATCTCAAACAAGTCACATTGGAAAAATCATCATAAATTTATCATTGAGCATTGGATTCAAATTTCGTAAAAAGCGACAACAATTAGATGAATTTTATTTTGTTGGGTATTAGTTTCAAAACCTAATGTTGAAAGAGTGATACATGGCTCGTCGTACAAGTTCGCTCTACTAAACTAGTATATAATTAGGTCATCGCAGGAGATTGAGGATAACTCTTTCTTCACAAATCCAGTTGCCATCAGACTTGTGGGGTTGGAAAGAAGAATCACAGGGCTATCCCAGGGCAAAATTTTAGAACTTGGAGATCCGAAATTACAGAGTTACAGGCATTTCAAGATCTATCTCATACAAAGCGGGAAAAAAAGGTGTGTAGTTTTTTTTTAAATTTGCATAAGCCTTGTCTGAGAATGTAGTTTGAAGTGATTCAAAGGGCAGTGTGAAGCATAATTATCATTCATTGATGACCCGAAGAAAGAAAATGGAAACACCTAGTAAGCAACCTAAAATCTCTACTATGACACATGAAGAAGAGGAAGAAATGCAAGATGATATATCAAAATTATGAGACCAAGTGCAACAAATTTCGGTCTCACAAAAAGTAACTGAAGCTAAGATGGATGGTTTAAATAATGGGATGGAAGCTAATATGGATGGCATGGAAGCTAAGATGGATGGTATAGAAGAAAAACTTAAAGGCAACATGGAAGATTTGAAGATAGATTTGACAAAGTTGCTAGAAGAAATGCTTACTAACGACGAAAGGGTAGTAAAGGAAACTCATGATGAGAAGAAAAGAAATGTTAGTCATGATTTCATAGACCCTAACATTGGATTGAAGACCCACCATGTTCCAAATATCGATATGAGGAAGTTTGATGGAAAGGATCCTGTAACATGGATACTACAGATGGAGCAATATTTTGATCTCCATAATGTGCAAAGCACACAAAAGGTACTCATTGCAACTTTATATTTGGAACCCAATCAGTTTGTATGGTATTGATGACTTTTCTCTCGTAAACAAATTGTCACTTGGGAAATATTTATGGAAGAAATGATAGCACATTATGAGGATACAAAAAACAACACCTTTTTTAGCCAATTGATAAATTTCAAACAAAAGGGTTCAATGGTGGAGCACATTGAGGACTTCCAAAAATTGAATATAAGGGTAAAAGATATTTCAAAGGAGAATAGGATTGATGTGTTCATAGGGATTTAAAGGATAACATGCAACATAAGGTTCACCTTTGGGAACCCAATTCATTGGAGAAGGCTCAGGTTGGCAAGAAAAATTGAAAGAAAAATTACAGCAACAAGGAAGCCTACTGTTCACAACTATAAAGATGGAAGTGTTGCTGCCCCTAGCCTTCCAAAACCTACAAGGTTGACACCACAACAATTGGAAGAAAAAAGAGCAAAAGGGCTTTGTTACACTTGTGATAGCAAATACACTAAAGTTCATAAGCGTGCTGAGAAGAAATTATTTTACATAGATTGTGAAGAGGAGGAAGAAAAGGAACAAGAAACATC
Source organism: Pinus taeda (assembly GCA_000404065.3). Lineage (NCBI taxonomy): Eukaryota > Viridiplantae > Streptophyta > Pinopsida > Pinales > Pinaceae > Pinus > Pinus taeda. The sequence goes on along the minus strand of APFE031035831.1, from coordinate 227,583 downwards.
AAAAGAAGATAATACACATTGGGAACAAAGCCTAGAGAAAGAAGAAATGAATCCAAGCATATCTTGTAATGCATTGGCCAGAATTACCACTCCTCAAGCTATCAAGATAGAAGGGCATATCAAGAAGAAAAAGCTAATAGTGTTGTTTGATTCGACAATACCCATAATTTTATTCATTGTAAGATAGCCAAGGAATTGAACTGATTCATATATCCAGCACCAAAGTGTCAAGTGATGGTTGAAAATGGAGGAACCATAAATTGATCTAGAAAGTGCCATAATATCAAGATATCCATGGGAGAATATGTGTTGAATAGTCCAATGCTTTCCATTCCAATGGGTGGTGTTGATGTTGTACTAGGAGTCTAATGGCTAGAATCTTTGGGTACGATAACTTTTAATTTTCAAGAACTTTTCTTGAAATTTGTTTCAGAAGGAAAGGAAGTTGAATTAATGGGTATCACAGGGAAACCGAGAAAGATAATCAGCTCTAACAACATGCCAAAGCTTCTAAAGAAAGAACAATGAGGTGTAATTGCACAAATATGTTCGCTAGAGGTTCCCACATTGGAATCATCTATTTGTCTAGATCTACAAAAAGTCTTGGAAAATAATTACAATGTATTTGAGACCCCCAAAGGCCTCCCACCTATTCGTGATCATGATCATGCTATTCATTTAATTCTAGGAAGTGTTCCTCCAAACATCAGGCCTTACAGCTATCCCTATACCCAAAAGAGTGAAATTGAATGTATGGTTGCAGAAATGCTAGAGGCTGGTATAATTCAACCTAGTCAAAGTTCTTTCTCTGCTCTAGTAGTATTAGTGCACAAAAAGGATGGATCATGGCACATGTGTCTATATTATAGGGAGCTCAACAAGCTCAATATTAAAGATAAATTCCCCATTCCTGTTGTTGATGAATTATTGGATGAATTGCATGGAGAAACTTACTTCACCAAGTTAGATCCCATTCAGGATATCATCAAATCAGAATGAAGACAGAAGGCATTTCTAAAACAACATTTATAACTCATGAGGGTCATTATGAATTTTTGGTCATGCCTTTTGGCTTTACCAATGCACATTCTACATTTCAAGGTTTGGTGAATTCCATTTTCAAACCCTTCCTTAGAAAATTTGTGTTAGTATTTTTTGATGATATACTAATCTATAACAAGTATTGGAAGGATCATGTTCAACCTGTTGACAGAGTGCTCCAACTATTAGAGGAGAAATAATTATATGCAAAAACATCCAAATGTTTATTTGGAGTACGAGAGGTGGAATATTTGGGTCATATTGTATCCCATGAAGGTGTTAAGGTAGACCCTAGCAAAATTAAATCCATTAAGGAATGGAAAATCCCCACATCCATAAAGCATCAGCGAGGATTTCTCGGGTTGACGGGTTATTATCACAAGTTTGTTAAGAATTATGGGAGAATAGCGGTACCTCTAACAACATTACTGAAGAAAGATTCATTTTCTTGGACTCCATAAGCAACGAAGGCCTTTGAACATCTTAAAGAAGCAATGTGCCAATCACCGGTCTTAGCTACGCCAGAATTCACAAAAATATTTATTGTGGAATGTGATGCGTCGGGAAATGGAATTGGTGTTGTTTTAATGCAAGAAGAAAGACCCATTGCTTTCGAAAGTCATCCAATCAAAGGAAAATATTTACAGAAAGTTATTTATGAGAAGGAAATGTTGGCAATACTACATGCACTTAAGAAATGGCGACCTTACCTAATGGGAAGACACTTCAAGGTAAAAACATATCATGATAGTCTTAAATACTTTTTAGAACAAAGAATACCTTCAGAAGAGTAGAAAAAATGGGTCACAAATATGTTGGGTTATGACTTTGAAATCATCTACAAAAAAGGGAAGCAAAATGTTGTTGTAGATGCACTCTCAAGAAATGATGAGGATGTGGAAGCATTGCTTTATGCCATTTATATTATCCAACCAGATTGGATAAATGAAACAAGGGATGAATGGAAGAATGTCGAAGAAGTGTGGGCACTCATTCAAAAGTTGCAGCGAGATCCCAGTACATTTGGTACATTTAGCTGGAAAAAATATTCGTTATGGTACAAAGATTGCTTATACCTCTGTAAGAATTCCCAACTCAAACAAAAGATTCTTGGGAATTGCACACATCTCCCTTAGGAGGGCATTCAATTTTTTTAAAAACTTACCACAGGGTTAAGAAGGAATTTTTTTGGGATGGCCTTAAATCTGATATTCAAAAGTTTGTGGTGGAATATTTGGTTTGCCAACAAAAGAAAGGTGAGACAATTAAGACCCAAGGTCTATTACAACCTTTATCCATTCCAAGTCAATGTTGGGAGGAGTTTTCAATGGATTTTATCATAGGTTTACCAAAGTTCGAAGGAAGAGTGTCATCATAGTGGTAGTCGATAGACTTACCAAGTATGTACTTTGCGCCTTATCTCATCCATTTAAAGTGAGTACACTTGCTGCTACAATTATGGAAACAATTCAAAAGATACATGGAAACCCAAAGATTATTGTAAGTGACAGAGATCCTATTTTCACTGGAATTTTTTGGACAAAATTATTTTCTTGTCTGGGTACTCAGTTAGCTCATAGATCATCTAATCACCCTCAATCTAATGGGCAAACTGAGATAGTGAACAAATGTTTGGAAGGATATCTCTGTTGAAAAGTGTGCAACAAGAAATGCTTGTTGAGAATGCAACAAGATGATGGAGCTTAGTGGAAAGTAGTCGCCTTCACTAAGTGGGCCCGCAGGCTATTTTTGGCGCAAGTCTATTTTTAGACTATGTCTATTTTTAGACATATGGATCATGTCTATGGATTGCAGGTTGCTGTTTATGGATGATTGATCAAGTTGGAAAAAATAGATGGACTTCTATTTCTAGACCACAGCAGAGTGACACCAAAGCGGAGTGACTGCTCAGTCTAAATATAGGACAGTCAAATATTATTAGCTCATAATAATATTAGACTATAAACTTTGTCTTATTCTCTTGGAGCACTTCAGTTTGAGCTACAGAAGTGGCACATGCAACTGTCAGAAGGAAATACGCTTTCCTTATGAGTCAGTTGAGTTGTTGCATGCATGACTTCAGTTAGAACTCAAGTGAGTTGAGTTTAGTGGACTGGAGGTGCAGTTGATGGAGTTGTGTTCAGTTTAGCTTTGTTAAACTGGTTGTATTTAGTCTAACTGGCGAATAGACTAGAGATGAGTTGGGTGAATTAGTTATTAATTAATTCACAAGTTATTAACTCATAATACAACTAATGAATACATCAGTTAAGTCAGTTGCATGTCAGTGCATGTTCAGTTCAGCAGGGACAGGTGTTAGAGAATCAGATTGCTATCAGTTATGACTATAGTTGTGCACCAGATCTTGCACAGTCAAGGGATTGAGTATGCCAATGAGTTTGCCCACATTGTAGCTTGTGCTCACGTGATTTAGCCAAGTAAATACGTGGTTGCCTTGGAATAATCATCAGTTCTCTTGCAGGTATTGAGTAGCGGAGGCAGGCATGGCAGCGGAAGAGATTTGAGCCAGTGATTGATTCAGATCTGAGCTGTATTGTGTGTAACAGAGGTGGAGATACTTGTGAGAAGTATTATGCTGTGTAATGTTACATGACTCAATCATTAATATACAGATAGTTGGGGTTTTTAGCGAGATGCTTTCCCCGGGATACATACTGTGTTAATGTGTGAATGCTCTTGATGTTTTATTGTTATTGATGCTGCTATATTGATGATCAACGTAGAGGAGCTTATGTATTGTGTATGTTTTCCGCAATAGTACATGATCAGGATAATCTCTGTTGAATATGTGTTAAATTATTCAAAATTTCTACATGGGGTATATTTGGTTATTAAATAGAATGTTTCTATGAATCAATCCAAGTGGAAGCAACTCAAAAGAGACTCGTTAACATGCGCTAAAAAATAGCGGAAAATTACTTTTTTTTGCTACAAGATTGTTGGAAATGACTTCCTATCTACTTTATTAAACAAAGCAAAGTTCCTACAAGGTCTATGAATCCATTTTATTAATTTTTATGGTCTTTTGATCATTATGGAATTCCTATGGGTGTTCAGGATTGTTATGGGGCAAATTGGAATGCAATTGGAGGCTTTTTTTATAGTGCTACATGATTGTCCTGTTTTGCTACAAGATCAAATTCGTGAGCAATTTGTGGGCTTAGAAGGTGTTTTGAAGGTGTTATGTAGTATAAGGTAGGGGAAGAGTGTATGAAGCCATTTTCAAGCATAGTTCTCATCAAGAGCCCATATTTCACAAGGAGAGATGCACATGGAAACCTCTAATAAATCTGAAAAGTGATCTTTGTTAACAATATAATTGAAGAGGTTGTTGGAGAAAGAAGGGAAATGTTGGTGATGGAATGGTAAGTCTAAATGATGATTCTCAACCCTTCAAACCCATACCCTGACCTACACACAAGATACATTGTTCTTTTGATGCTTGAAAATAATGCCAAACAAATGATTTGATTACAGAAAACATAGATGAAAAAGAAAGCTAATTCAAGATATAACTATTCCAAGAAGAAATTAACTATATTTTTGGCTTGCCAACACAATATCTACAACAACACTTCCCACAAGAGAGGTGATTAACATACCAAAACAAGAAACTTTCTCATAAGAGAATTTTTTTATAAAGGAAAGGAAATATTTCTAGCTAGATACAAGAAAGAAAATCCATGAATAAAAGACACAAAAGGGAGAGACTAGAGCCTCTTTGTTGGGCCATAACCCAAGAGGAATCGACCCTATAAAGATGGATTAGACTAAAAATAGGATGGATTTCATTCATTGTCAAAATAGTACATAACAAAATACTAGGCAAAGAAGCCTGCCACTCTTAATCTATTCTCCACTAATTCGAATGTGATTTGAACCCCCTATTGGGATGCTAGGTCCCTTTATTTATACAAAAATACTTGAGGGCTAAGATCCTTGAAGAGGGGGATTTTTTCCCTCTAATTCCATAAAATTGTGGATCTGGTTCCCTAATTAAATTCAAATTCCAAGGAGGATAGATCCTCTGTAAGTCAGCCAAGCTCAAGATCCTCTTTTGGTGGGGAACACATCCCTACATTTCCTCAATCAACACAGCTCCAAAATCTGCTTAATATCTTCATAATATTCCATTCATTTACTGGCAGGGAACAAGTCCCTAAATTATCTCATTATGTATATTTTTTAGAGTTCATCCAATATTTTCTCAATATTATGTAAAATTTAATAATATTAGGCACATAATAAACAAGGATAAATTAAATTCCTAAGGACACATTAATACTATGAATTAATTCCATAATGTGCAAGTAAAGGGGTTAAATAAATGTTGTAGGTGTTGTTGTCGCTGTTGTGACAACACCTCCCAAAATCCTTGTAAACATAAAATTTTTGGACCCCCTACATCAAGCCTAACCTTCGGCCTCATTAGGCCCTTCCCGTAGTTTCGTTAGTGTCAGTAAATCCGAGGGAATTCCAAATTTTGGCTAAGTTAAGCCAAGTCGCAAGTTCATGAAATAAGATCGTGTTGCATAATCACAACGTGACTATAGCATATACCTGCGACCAAGAAAACCCTTATGGCCTCGGTGACTTGCTAGTCGCAAAGTCACAAGGTCGCAGTTCCGACCGCCTATATCCCACACGACCTTGCGACCTCGCGACCCTGCGACCCCCATGACCTTTCGAATTGCAATGTCGCAAAGTCGCCTTAGTTACAACCATAAACTTTTGGATCATGCAACCATGCTACTCTGCGACTCACAAGGTCGCATCTCCTATCTGCATCTTCCAATGCGACTTCGCGACCCCTGAGTAGCAAGCGACCCTTGAGTTGCAAGGTCGCAATATACCTCCTAGCGACCCTCGCGACCTCCACACGTGCGATGATTTTATAAATAGGAGGGCACCCTGGTCACATTTTACAAAGCTCTGTTGGTCGCACCATGAGGCTTAAATCCCTCTGACCCAACCTCGCGCATGCGTCTAACTCCGGTAAGTAACGGTCCTCCCTCCTACAATGATTATTTTTTTCCAAATGACATAAAATGCATTCCCTGACCTCCGAATTACCTCCTGCCCTAGGTTTTAGCTCGTTACTTAGCTCTCCTTCCCGGTGGTGCCCCATAAATCACCCTGACCTTCCCCTTCCCCTTCACTTAGGTTTTTCAGTTCTCCTTACACTTGATCCTCCTTATTAGATCAAGAAGCCGAGGTTTTATCCTTCTGAAAGTGACCCGGGTCTCCCAAAGTCGTTCAGAGGCTTCCTCTAAGATGATTTGAACCCTAGTCACACACCCCGCGGCTGCGATAAACTTCCCTCCAAGACTTAGCAACTCTATGACCTCGCAACTCCCCTTCTCCGCATCTCAGTGACTTTGCAACCTAACGACTCTCCCTTCTCCATGACTCAACGACTCTGCGACCTCGTGACTCCCCCTTCTCGTGACCTCCTACCATTGTGACCTCGTGATTCCCCTTTCCCCGCGACCCCCTACCATTGCGACCTCATGACTCCTCCATCCTTTGTGCGACCCATAATCTGCCCCTACGCATGTTGACCTCACGGTCGCACCCCACCTACGACCTTGGTCGCACTATCGCATCAAATATCTTGTGACTCGCTCATTCCCGCAACCTTCCTTTCACTGGCTAAGTTTTCTTTTAGTATTTTCAATTTATGGTTATGCCCTCTCTCTCATCGTGGGATTGAATTTTTGACATGCTAGGTGACATCGAACTCGAGTGCATATCCATTTCCTCTTTTGAATATGAGATGGGTCATCCAACTATTAAAACAGCTCAAGGTGCATCAGGAAGTGGGACATGGGAAACAGATCTAGATGAAAAGCCACCTATCTTTGCGGATACGGCGTGCAACATAAGTAATACCACCAGGCTTTCCTGGTATGAGATCTATGAAGAATTTGGTAAGAGGGATATCCCAGAGACACAAGAGGACTTTCACGTATATATCAACGTTAAAAAGTTAAGGTTACATAAAGTGGCGGCTCATCCACCAATATTCCCGTGCGCTGAAATCATCGAATGGGTCTTGCAGTGCACAAGCACAAAAGGCTGGATGATTAGGGGTCATGATGGGGCACCTATAGCTATTGTTGCTTCCACGAATATCAATGCCTAATATAAATTGCCTGAAAAGCATCAGATTTTAACACCAAGTGGCTTAGTGGATTCACTACCTTGACGAAAGATATCTTGAGGAATTGGTGGTAAGAACCTACGAAGTTCTGGGTCAGGATAGATAAGGCATACAAGACCGAAGGGCTATGTAGGGTATATCAGTTAATCACTACAATGATGTGCAGACCATATGGCAAGGCAGACTGCGATGTGTTTTATGGCATGTGGGTTCCACTCATGTATTCCATCGCCACTCAGGGAATTATTTTCAATTGGGTGAGCATCTTGTCATAATTTTTGAGGACCAACATAGCCGCTGCTCAAAGCCCAACTCCCGAACAATCCCCAGAATTTTATATGTCTTCGTACCTCCTTGATGCTGTCTGTTCAAGGTGCCACTTTGAACACTGGAGCTGTAATTGGGACTCATTAGTACCCCTACCTATCCATTGCCACTACAAGGTCTTCTCGGACACGACTTATAGAGTCACGTTGGATATAATATCTAAAACATTTATCATCCCATTATACCAATTGTTGTTCGGGGAAGATCCACCTTGCATATCCCAAAGAGCCATGAGGACCGTGGTTAAAGTAGCTCACTGGTTCCCTATCGATGAGGGAACGGTAGTGAGGATGTTTTTTACTCACAAAGCTCCACACACTCTACCCAAGTCCATCACAGATATGACCCTTCTACGAGAGGTCTTCTACTAGATGACACAGGGTTTCTCGAAAGTGTTGCAAAAAGGTAAGAAGAAACCTTGGCTGCCTTTTCCTCCTACTATTGGGGCGTACGTAGTAGAAAAATTCAAGCAAGTGGAAGAAGAAGCTAAAGAACTCAAGGGGAGCCATTTCATGACCTTGAATTAAAGAACGTACGACCTCAAAAGGATTGTAGCTGCCCACTGTAAGAAGGCAAAATCCAGTTGGTCTTACGCCCACACTAGGAAGGACCTCGAGGACAAAATTAGGAACTAGTATAACTACATAAGGGAGATCAGCCCCAGTGAGCAACAAGCCATAGAATATGAACTCCTTGACAATTTACAGGATGATGAAAGCCTCCGAGAAAGAACACCAAAGAGAGCCAAAACATCAGGGAAACTAAAAGGAAAAGAAGCAGAAGATCCTTTAAGAGACAGCGATGAAGAAGAAATTACACTCATACAAAGAAACGCCAAACTAGAAAGAAAGAAGTGAGAACTAAAGAGATAGAGAGAACTGGAAAGCAAACTATCAGAGGAACTTGACACTCAAAGCCAGGTCGAGATAGAGAGGAAAATGCAGGAAGATGAGAAAATGAGGCTAGAAGAGGAAAAGAGAGAACAAGATGAGGAAGCGAAAAGAAGGGAAGAAGAGGCCGAAAAGCAGAGACAAGTAGAAGAAGTTGCGAGGAAAAAACAAGATGAACAACAAAGGTTAGAAAAGGAACTAAAGAACATGGAGGAAGAGATAGAAAGGCAACAAGAACTAACAAAAAGGGAGAGGAGGCAACAAGAAGAGGAGATTAGGGCAAACAAGGAGAAGGAAACGGTAGTGGTTGAATAAGGAGAGATGAGTAGGGTGGTCGATCCAAGCCCAGGACAGAGTGAGCTTCCTCCTTTGGACGTACCTCCCATTCCTCCCCTCACTGGCGGACACCTACCCCTCCTAGAGCTAGGCATCACAGAAGATAAAGAAGAAGAGGTTCTAGATCTGAATAAAATCACATTTGATGAAGTAAAGCTCAATATTATACAAGAGAGGAAAAGATCTTGCAGTAGAAACCCAGCTGACCCATTATCGGTAACTACGATAACAAATATTGTGCCAAATATCACGTCAAACCAGCTAATGATTACCTCTGCTAATACAACATTCGTAGTTGCCACATAATACAACATAGCTCAGATGAGTAGACAAGTTGTATATTTGCAAAAAAGGTTATACGCATCCGAGCAAAGGGCTAGCGTAGCAGAACAAGTGAAGAAGAGCTTGGAGGAGGAAATTGCGACACTCTGCTTGCTACACATAGGGTCAGCCGATTTCCAAATAGTAGTCGCATCAGAAACAGAGATCCTGGGAGAGACTATGATTGTAGTTTATGAGGAGATGGCAAAAATACAACACACTATAACTCCCATAGTGGCTATTCAAACTCAGTCAAAGGAAAGGGTTTCCATGCTCAAAGAGGCCATGACTGCCCTAGATAAAATACATGAATGGTATGAAAAGTACCCCGAAGCCCCGACAGTAGTCCCCAGGAAAGACTGGATTGCTATGCAGAATACCAGAGTCCAACTTCATATCAAAATGCAGTCCAGAGAAAAATTGGTCAAAGATGAAAAAAGGGTGTTGGCTTCCTACAGGCAATTTTTCAACAGTCTTGAGTTAGTGATCCAACTGCATGGGTCCCCTTCTATAGGAGAAATTGCACAGTTCAGTAATCAGGAGGAGATCAACAATGAGGTGTAAGCATTCGTAGAAACATATAGAGGAATTGCTCGCACAGGAGATATGTCAACCTTAGCAGAAAATATCAAGCATTATATCATGGAACTAGTGAGGCTCTACACCAAGTTGGGCACCCTGAACAATCATATACGTGCCAAGAGACATACTCTTATCCCAGATGCATTGGAATGATTAGACCGACATGATGAAGGCCAGCCACCAATCGCCCCCATCGCGACAGAATACAACATATGGTGCACTTACCTGATCGAAAAGCTCGGGCTCAACATTCTAGAACTCGCCATATGCAGTGTAATCAACTAGGATGCATAGAAAATTTTAGGGGCTAATATTCGCAAGTGGGCTAATTTTGCATGGTTTTCCCAAAAAAAAATTCGCCAATCCATTTTTTTCTAAAAATTATTCGCCCAAATTTTATAGTATAAAATTATTTTACCTTAAAAAATTGCCAAAATTGTATAAAGACTATACATAAAACTATTAGAAAGTTGCATGTTTTTACAAATATATCAACAAACATTTTATATTTTGCAATTTGGGTACTACTAAGATTTGCCAAGATTTTTAAACTTTAAGACAAATTTTCATCCTTAAAATTTTCCCTACTAGGATGATAGCCATTTCCTTTTCTTTTGTGTGTGTACTATGATAGCACGGAATACTCCATGAACACGAAAGGTCACATAAGATGCTAAGAGTCATGTGGTTGTTGAAAGGTCACTAGGAAGTCCAAGAGTCAAGAGTAGACCAAAGGTCTCTCTCATCCTATAAATGTAACTTCACGTCTCATTTGAAAGGACTTTTGAGCGAAGTACTTTTGGATAGTAATAGACGCAATTCTTAAGAGAAGTGCGGTTATTGTAGTCAATGCAAGAGTTAATTGTACGTTTTCACTATTGAGTGCTTTAAATATCTATGTGTTGGTACCATGAGTATTTTCTACACTTGACAGATCGAATGTTCCCGAAAGCTTCTTGATGTGCAGTCGCTCCACTTGCTATTTCGTACTCCGAATCTGGTTTTGCTATGTACGAATGGTATTTGGTTTATTTCACTCTATACGCATGCCAATGAACTATTTATTTAGGTGTTAGTATAGTCTTTCTTTTGACTGCACGGTTTTGTATGCTGGTAAATGGTTGATTATTGTGAACTGATTTTGCAATCGTTAAGTAGTATCTATTTAATTTTCACAGGTATTGTTTAAAGTCCTACTAACAGTAAATTTACATGAGATTGTGTGGCTTATCTCTTGCTATTCATGGTATATATGTATGAAACATGATCCTTGTCAATTATTCTCTCGTGTTTATTAAAAATCACACTTTCTACTAAGTTTATATCACACCTCTATCCGAAGCTAGCTCTGAAAAACTAAGCGGCAGTTGGGCCCACATACCAGAAGGGATCTCCAACACAATCGATGTAGGCTCTAGTTGGGAACCTACACCGGAGAGATCCCCTTGACTGTTGGTGATAAATTCCAGCCCATCAATAGATTTGGTGCTAGAAGGAGGGCCATGGCAAGCACTAAAATCCCTCCTCACACAGAGACTTCCCATCAAGGAAGTAATCAACCGTGGCCTCCCACGCCCCCTGAGATATGGTATAACCCTCCGTTGGGGCTGCCCTTCACAAACCCCCTCCAGGAAGAAACTCTTATTCCCCCCCTTGAAGACACCCTTGGGGGGGGAGGAACTTCCTATGTACGAAGTCACTAACGAATAGCTTAGGGCTTTGCGCCCTATAACATGCCAATTCACTAGGGGTTTAAGATGTATCCCTGCCACTAACTCCCTAGCCAAATCTTGCACCTCCAACCTTCAACATACACATCAGGGCGTCCCAGTTAACTCTGTATCACAGTTAATTGGCTTAGCCTTGGATGATTATGTAGACGCCGTCGAAAGAATATCTATCGAAGGGTTGGAAAGCCAGCTGGAAGATGAAGAGGGAGAGCTTAAGAATACCTTTACTGGCGAGAATAACTAGACGCGTAGAAACCCCAAGGGTTAGCTCAATTGGTCAAGTTGGGGCCTCACCAAATGGGAGGTCACAAGGTCAATTCCAAAAAGCTCTTGGGGTCAGGTCTCGCAGTAGGCCAAGGGGCTTCAGCCCAGATTTTTCCCATGGATGTAGCACCACCCATTGACCAAAGGTGTCTGTGAACCACACCCAAAAAAAAGAAAAAAAACTAGACGCATAGAAGGGAAGTGTGCGGGAACAATCGAAGAATCACTAAGGAAAACCCTACCAACGATCAACCTCTCACCGAGGGCACTCATGGGATCTTGGGACAAGAGGCCGAGGACTATCTTAGAGACTGAATAAACTTTTACAACAACCAACGTCTCCTTAGGAACCTAAGAGACAACCGGAATGTGAAAAAGGGGAGAGATCTAGGACATCTTAGAGTGCCGAGGAGAGAAGCTAGATGCCCCCCTCGCACCAGTGGCAGGTCAGGTACAGACAACGAATCAGAAGGAAATGATCGCCGCCCCCTTTTCAACTCTAGACCAAACCGCCATCCCCCTTCACTGGCTTGGATGGCGCAATCCCCTTTAAACCTTAGAGGCCTCCTACATGATATGCCCCGAAATTTTGAGAAACACCTCCCAAAATTCGACCCAGAGAAAGGGACCTCAGCTGATGACCATATTAGCAATTTCTATTTAGCTCTGCAAATGATGAAGGTCTAGTATGATGACATAGAATGCTGCCTATTCCGGCACACCCTTGAAAATAAAGTGGCCACTTGGTATCGATCGCTACCCATCTCCTCCATCCGAATGTGGGACGAGTTCAAGAAATCCTTTCTGGACAAGTTTTCAGATGATAAGACACCTTCCATGCTCCTCACCGAGCTCAACACACTGAAATGCAATAAGAAGGAGAAGGTAAAGGATTTTAATCAACATGTCACCACTATTTTAAACAAGTTCTCCATGGATTTATCCCTTGATGATTCCATCACGATTGATTACTACACAAGGGCCCTGCCACGGGACATTGCTATTTTCGTTAAGTGTGAAGCAAAGCTCACTCTGGTAGATAATTTTGCCGCGGAACTCGAGGTCAAAAAGGATCTTATTTCAATTGGCACCCTAGAACATGAGTCGCAAGAGGATCCAAAGTCCTCCGGTAAGAGGAACCAGACTTCCTCAAGTAAAACAACCGATAAAGACAAAGATCCTTTTGATTTTGAAGGACTAACCAAATCACTAAAAAAAATAACCAACGAAGTGTCTAAGCTAAAGCGAAGAACCAATGATGCTTCTGTAGGGTCCAAACCCACTAAGCCCTTTTCCGGAAAACCAATAATTTTCCCCCTTAAGTTTCACAAAACCCTAGTCCTACCTTCAATGTAGAAGAATTAGGCAAAGATAACTTCTGCACTTTCCATCAGGCTTCACACTCCGAGAAAACCTTCTCACAATGGTTACATAATATGACCATCGTCATCACCCAATTATTAGAAGACCAGACCACTAGTGAAGCCGAGAATGAAACAGACAAATCAGGAGAAGATGATTCCCCCCTTGGTGAGGATTCCCCGTCTACTGTGATAACTCTCGAGATCCTCCGGGGAGGAGACATGTGCACTACACAAGAAACCTGTGTCGGAGAGGCTCCCCAAAAACCCCCCAAAAGTTACAATCTCAGGAGTAAAGGTGCAATAACAGACTCTTCCTTAGAAGAAAAGAAGAAAGCTTTGTTGCGTAGGATCTTTCCCCCGATTAATACCAGTCAAACATCTGTCCCCTCACCCAGAGGAACGAATGATTTACACTCGAACAAATCACCTGCCAGTGTGAAAAGGAACCCCTCCACACCTAAGGATGCATCCAAAGGGTTTACTACTAAGACTATCGCGTAACGCCAGAATATTTTCTCACCGAGTTAGATTACAATATCATCAAATATTTAAAGAAGACATGAGCTAACATCTCGTTATTCGAGTTGTGCAAATTGGTGACTCAGCGGGATCTCATAGCCAAAGCCCTTACTTTCTCCCTTGACCCTGTTAAACCCACCGCTTCGAGCAAGGGAAATCCCATAAGACGATCCCCAGCCGTAGTCGATTTCCAAGCTATAGTTAACGCCACCAACACCAACTTGAGAGGCTCAACTCCCCCATTCCTCTTAACCTTTGAGATGTTTAATTTCAACATCCACAACTGCCTCGTCGACTCTGGTGTGTCAACCAATGTTATGCCCTGGTCAGTATGCAAGAAACTAAATGTTCAACCAGAGAAAACTGTGACAAAATTATCCAACTCGACAGATCTCAAGTCCCAGCCGTTGGAGAATTAAATAATGTCATCATTCAGTTACCCTCTGATGCTCGAGTGCACCAATGCATTGACATAATCGTTCTAGACATCCCAGAAGCTTACGGTCTTCTTCTCAGCAAACTTTGATCTTGCAAGTTGCACAGCTACTTTGCCACCGATTGGTCTTGCAAGTTGCAGGGCTACTTTGCCATCGATTGGTCTCACTTATGGCTACCTTACAGAGGAAAAAATAACCAAATCAGGGTAAATAGTGAACCTTGTATGAAACATATTGTTTCTGACCTTGAAAGCTCTAATGAACCAATCAGTTACGCACAAAAAGGTCTACAAGTATTCCTCCTCGAATCTTCATTCGGGTGCAATCAACCTTAGACCTCAACCGTTTCCTCGGATACCCAGATTAAAATCTCCACGCAAACCCCAAGCTGCGATGATGCAATTTTTTCTTTAAAATTGCATACGTTAGGTTTACCCTTTCCCAACACGGAGATGTGGACGCTGTACTATGATGTTTCCAAAACCCACGATGGAGTAGGGGCCGGATGCATCCTGCTAAATCCCAAAGGAGAAATATTTTTTATCTCTTGCAGGTTAGAATTCCAATGTACCAACAACACTGTTGAATATGAGGCATTGATGATCGGCCTAAAAAAGGCCATTGACTTAAAAGAAGACTGCCTGAAAGTCATTGGGGATTCAGAGATCATCACGAGACAGGTATGCAATGGCATCCATTGTTTGTCTCCGCATCTAAATAACTACCAACAAGAGGTATGGCGTCTCATAAATTCTTTTAAAGCTTTCAATATCATGTCTGTTCCTACGTTTAACAATGCCGCTGTTGATACTCTAGCTAATGCCACAGCCAGGTTCACACCCCTTAGAGATGGTTTTTCTATTGAAATTTTGTATAAACTAATAGTACCATATAACGTAACTAACTTTCACATGTTTATTGATGACCAACAGATTCTAGAATTCATGGAAAATTCTAAAGCATTCAAAGACGCAGTTATCGACGAAGAGGCACATGAAAAAACATTAAAAGATGAGGTGGATTCCTGGAAGGGAAATACCTTACTGAAAGGGGTGGTGTCATTGGAAAAATTGTTTGGCCTTCAGAATTGCTTCAGAGGTTCGACAAATGCCAAGATGCATAGTTCCACCCTCTTACATGAGCAAATCAATCTCGGGACTGAGTGTGACCCCAAATATGTTAACTTGGGAATAGAATGCACCCCAGAGGAAAAACAAGCTTTCATCAGTTTGTTTCAAAAGTACCGATATGTCTTTGCTTGGACTTACGATGACCTGAAAGCGTATGATCCTTGGATTATCCAGCATGTCATTCCTACCAGAGAGGGGGTCAAACCATTTCAGCAGAAACTGAGGAAGGTGCATCCCACCTTAGAACCCCTCATACAAAAGGAGTTAAAGAAATTGTTGGATGCCCACATTATTTTTAAGGTTAGACACTAGATGGGTATCTAATCTGGTACCAGTAAGAAAAAAATCCAGTGAAATATGCCTCTGTGTCAATTTCCAGAACCTTAATCGGGCGTCGGTCAAAGATAACTACCCTATTCCATCCATGGAGTAGATCCTTCAAACTGTCTCAGGTTCTGAGCTCTTCTCTCTACTAGATGGGTTCTTTGGTTACAATCAGGTCTCGGTCTCAGAACCTAACAGGATTAAGACCATGTTTCGAACGAGGTGGGGAACATTCACTTTTTGTTGCATGCCGTTCGAACTAATAAACACTGGGGCAACTTTCCAAACGGCTATGGATATTGCTTTTCAAGGGTTAATGGGGCAGAGTGTGGTGGTCTACTTGGATGATGTCACTATTAAAAAAAAAAAAGAAGTGAACATCTCCAGTATTTAAAGCATATTTTTGAAAGATGCCGGAAATATGGGATCTATCTTAACCCTAAGAAGAGCATATTTGTAGTTTTAGGAGGCAATCTACTGGGCCACATCATCACCAAGAAAGGGATCACAGTTGACCCTGATCGTGTGAAATCCATAGCACAAATCCCTCAGCCAAGCACAAAGAAAGGTATTAAATATTTCCTCGGTAAAATTAATTTCCTGTACAAGTTTATTTTAGATTTTGCACAAATTTCCAAACCTCTACAAAACATGATAAAGAAAGATACAGTTTTCAAATGGGACTAGGAAGAAAAGGAATCATTTGATCAGATTAAGGCAGCAGTTGCGGAGGCACCTTCACTCTCAAGCCCTGATTTCCACAAAGATTTTATCTTATACACTTTCGCTTCAGATTCATCACTGGCTGCGGTCCTCACTCAAAAGGAATGCGACCATGATGAACGTCCTATATCTTTCATGAGTACAGGACTCCAAGGGGTGGAGCTGAATTACCCAGACATCGACAAGCAGGCTTATGCTGTCTACAAAGAAGTGAAACACTTCAGGCCTTACATCCTAAAAAACCACGTCAGCACATCCTGCTGTTAGATCCCTCTTCATACAACAAGAGTTGGGGTAGAGAAGAGCCAATTGGATGACATCCCTCCAGGAATACAACTTAGAATTTAAGCCCTCACACACTGTAAAAGGGCATGGTCTTTGTAAGTTGGCCGCCAAGGCCATGGATCTACAGAGCCTGGAAGAAAACCAATTGGCCCAAGAAACTGAAGGATGGGAGCATGAAATCGAAATGTACCACAACGAACTCCTCGGCTCACATGACTCCCCATCATGGTATGCTGATTTAAGGTAATACCTAACATAGGGGTCGTTGCCCGAAACATTGTTCGCTAAACAGAGAAGAGCCATCATACTGAAAGCACCCTCATATCAGATGGTCCAGGGGAACCTCTTCAGGAAGCATCACCTTGGTGTGTTGCTAAGATGTCTGGAATATGATGAGGCACAACAGGTGCTCAAAGATCTACATGACGGATCGACAGGAGGTCATTACGCAGGTGATATCACAATGCACAAGGTTATGCGGGCAGGTTTCTACTAGCCCACTCTATTCAAAGATGCTCATGATTATGTATGAAAGTGTTCGATCTGCCAAAAGCATGTTGGCAGGTAGGCAAGGTCATCCGCCCCCTTACAACCCATAGCAGTTGAGGAACCTCTTCAAAAATGGGGTATGGACATCATAGGCGAGATCATTCCTCACTCGTCAAAGCAGCATAGGTACATACTCACAGCCACTAACTACTTCACTCAATGGGTAGAGGAAATCCCACTTCGAAAGGTTAACGACGATGAGGTAATATCTTTTATTAAGCAACAAATCATCACTAGGATCGGCGTTCCAACCTCGCTTGTTTTTGATAACGCTACTTACTTTTCATCTTTGAAATTATATAATTTCACTCTGGAAAATAGCATAGTGTTAAAACATTATGCTAATTACTACCCTCAAGGGAACGGCTTGGCTGAATTGACCAACAAGAACCTCATTCGTATCATCAAAAAAACCTTTCTTTCGCAGTAGAGGAATTAGCATAATGCCCTCAGTAACGCTCTTTGGGATGACCGAGTCACTCCCAAAACCTCAATAAGCACATCGCCATACTTCCTAGTCTACGGGAAATAAGCCATCTTGCCCCCAAATCTATATCTCCTCGCCCTTAAGTTAGCCCAAGAGTCACGAGGCACCCCTTTCCCATCTATACAAAGCCGGATCGATACCCTGGTGAAACTAGAGGAAGAAAGGTTCAAAACTAAGGAGAAGTTTGCCATTCACCAAGCTCAGATCAAAAGATGGTTTGATGGGAAATCCGCAGAGTCCCACAAATTTGAGGTAGGGGACCTAGTGCTCAAATGGGATCGGGCTCATGAAGACAAAGGAAAACACACAAAATTTCAAGCCTTGTGGATAAGCCTATTCCAGATTGTAGAAAAAATTGGTCATCACACTTTCAAATTACAAACCCTGGGAGGACGGGCGGAACCCCTTCTAGTGAACGACCACGACCTTAAACATTACTTCATCTAGCAACCCCAGAGTTGCTAAGTCCCACCCTGTCTTATAGTCTACCATTTCTTTCATAGATAGTTGTCATTTACTGCCATTTAGTTTCAATCTCTAGTTTAACAGTTGTTTGTTATTTTTCTGGAATAAAGTAGGTATGGCAGGTCAAAGTTAAAACAACCCTACACATTAGGTCCCTCAAAACGCTCTCCGGATCCGTTAACGGACCAAAGTTTAAGTGCAACAAGAGTATATTTCGAAGGATTTGGTAACGATGGGGAACAAAATGGCATGCATAGGTCCTCATTCTCACCCACGTCGGTCTACCCACACTGCTCGCATGATCTAAATTCTTGAAGCCATTCTAGGTCACCTGCAGCCTTAGGGATAAAAGAGGAGCCGAAGAAACCAACAATGAGTATACATATATCCCAGGAAAATAATAAGGACTATGTACACAAGAAAAAACCTCTTTGCAAGTCAAATAAGTTGGGATTGCTCATCTATCCAGGTTTTAAGCCTCCATTAAAATAAGTGCGTTATACGCATAGGTTAAATAAGTGCACATGAGCACCCACAACTTTCATAATAAGGGCTAAAGGACTGAGAAAGGCTTCCTGTGCAAAGAGGTGAAGCAATGACTCCGCTGGGGTACTGACCAGGCTCACTGACAGCAGAGCAATGTTTGCGATTTCTAGGTAGTGACTCCTCCGGGGTACTGTTCAGGCTCGCTAACAGTGGAGCAACACCAGAGTACCATGACCACTATACCAGGAATACTCTAAAACTCATGCGGTAACTTCAGTTCTCCCTTTTGGACCCAAGGTAGCAGAAAGTAGCGCCCCTTTTTTTCATGTGTGAAGATCATGTTGAGACAAGTAGGACAACTGACCAAGTTTGAAAGGAAAACCTAGAATACCATCAGTGGGACCCGCAACCCAATCAAGAAATATCTATTTCAAGTACCCTTAAGCGAGGCCCGTGAACGTCAGAGATCCTAAGTTCTTCCAGGGAATCGCTAATTGTTGTAGCTGTTACGACAACACCTCCCAAAATCCCTATAAACATAAAATTTTTGGACTCCCTACATCAAGCCTAAGCTTTGGCCCCGTTAGGCCCTTCCAACAGTTTCGTCAGTGTCAGTAAATCTGAGGGAATTCCAAATTTTGGCTAAGTTAAGCCAAGTCGCAAGTTCATGAAATAATATCAGATCACATAATCGCAACGTGACTATAGCATATACCTGCAACCAAGACAACCGTTGCGACCTCGGCGACTCACCAGTCACAAAGTCGCAAGATCGCACTTCTGACCACCTATATCCCACGCGACCTCGCTACCCCCGTGACCTTTCGAGTCGCAAAGTTCCAAAGTCACCTTAGTTATAGCTAGGAACTTTTGCGACCACACAACCATGCGACTCTGTGACTCGCAAGGTCACATCTCCTATCCGCATCTTCCAACGTGACTTCGCGACCCATGCGACTTCATGACCCCTGAGTCGCAAGCAACCCTTGAGTCGTAAGGTTGCAATATACCTCCTTGCGACCCTCGTGACCTCCACATGTGCGATGATTTTATAAATAGGAGGGCACCCTAGTCGCATTTTACAAAGCTATGTTGGTTGCACTAGAAGGCATAAATCCCTCCGACTCGACTTCGCACGTGTGTCTGACTTCGCTAAGTAATAGTACTTCCTCCTACAATGATTATTTTCTTCCAAATGGCATAAAATTCATCCCCAGACCTCTAGATTACCTCCTGTGCTAGGTTTTAGCTCGTTACTTAGCTCTCCTTCCCGGTGGTGCCCCATAAATCACCCTGACCTTCCCCTTCCCCTTAACTCAGGTTTTTTAGTTCTCCTTACACTTGATCCTCCTTATTAGATCAAGAAGCCGAGGTTTTATCCTTCTGAAAGTGACCCAGGTCTCCCAAAATTATTAAGAGGCTTCGTCTAAGACAATTTGAACCCTAGTCGCACACCTTGCGGTTACGATATCCTTCCCTCTGCGACTTAGCGACTCTGCGACTTAGCGACTCTGCGACCTCACGACCCCCCTTCTCCGTGACTTAGTGACTTTGCGACTCCCCCTTCCTATGACCTCCTACCATTGTGACCTCGCAACTCCCCTTTCCCGCAACCTCCTACCATTGCGACCTCGTGACTCCTCCATCCTCTGTGCGACCCATAATCTGCCCCTGCACATCTCAACCTCATGGTCGCGCCAACCGACAACCTCACTTGCACTATCGCATCCGATACCTTGTGACTCACTCATTCCCGCAACCTTCCTCTCATTGGCTAAGCTTTATTTTGGTATTTTCAATTTATGGTTATGCCCTCTCTCATCGTGGGATTGCATTTTTGACATGCTAGGTGATGTTGAGCTCGAGTGCGTATCCATTTCCTCTTTTGAATATGATATTGGTCATCCAACTATTAAAACAGCTCAAGGTGCATCAGGAAGTGTGACATGGGAAACAAATCTAGACGAACAACCACCTATCTTTGCAGATACGACGCGCAACATAAGTAAGACCACCATGCTCTCCTAGTATGAGATCTATGAAGAATTTGCTAAGAGGGATATCCCAGAGACATAAGAGGAATTTCACGTATATATCAATGTCAAAACGTCAAGGTTACATAAAGTGGCGGCTCATCCACCAATATTCCCGTGCGTTGAAATCATCGAATGGGTCTTGGAGTGCATAAGCACAGAAGACTGGATGATTAGGGGTCATGATGGGGTGCCTATAGCTACCATTGCTTCCATGAATATCAACGCCTATTATAAATTGCCTGAAAAGCAGCATATTTTTAACACCAAGTGGCTCGCCAGATTCACTACCCTGACAAAAGACATCTTGAGGAATTGGTGGCAAGAACCTGCGAAGTTCCAGGTCAGGACAGATAAGGCATACAAGACCAAAGGGCTACGTAGGGTATATCAGTTAATCGCTGCAATGATGTGTGGACTATATGACAAGGTAGACTGTTATGTGTTTTATGGCATGTGGGTTCCACTCATGTATGCCATCGCCACTTAGGGAATTATTTTCAATTGGGTGAGCTTCTTGTCATCATCTTTGAGGACCAAAATAGCCACCACTCAAAGCCCAGCTCTCGAACAACCCCATAATTTTATGTGTCTTCGTACCTCCTTGACGCTGTATATTCGAGGTGCCATTTTGAGAACTGGAGCTGCAATTGGGACTCATCAGTACCCCTACCTATCCACTGCCACTATAAGGTCTTCTGGGACATGGCTTATAGAGCCACATTGGATATAATATCTGAAACATTTATCATCCCATTATACCAATTGTTGTTCGAGGAAGATCCACCTTGCATGTCCCAAAGAGCCATGAGGACCATGGTAAAAGTAGCTCACTGGTTCCCTACCGATGAGGGAACAGTAGTCAGGGTGTTTGGTACTCACAAGGCTCCACACACTCTACCCAAGTTTGTCACTGATAGGACACTTCTACGAGAGGTATGCTACCAGATGACACATGGTTTCTCGAAAGTGTTGCACAAAGGTAAGAAGAAACCTTGGCCGCCTTTTCCTCTTACTATTGGGGCGCACGTAGTAGAAAACTTCAAGCAGGTGGAAGCGAAAGCTGAAGAACTCAAGGGTAGCCATTTCGTGACCCTGAATTACAGAACGTATGACCCTGAAAAGATCGTAGCTGCCCACTGTAAGAAGGAAAAATTCAGTTGGTCTTATGCCCACACTAGGAAGGAGCTTGAGAGCGAAATTAGGAATTGGTATAACTCCACAAGGGAGATCAACCCTAGTGAGCAACAAGCCATAGAAGATGAACTCCTTGATTTTTTCTAGGATGATGAAAGCCTTAGAGAAAGAACACCGAAGAGAGCCAAAACATTAGGGAAATGAAAAGGAAAAGAAGCAGAAGATCCTCTAAGCGACAACGAGGAAGAAGAAGTTACACTCATACAAAGAAACGCCAAACTAGCAAGAAAGAAGTGAGAACTGAAGAGATAGAGAGAACTGGAAAGAAAACAATCACAGGAACCTAACACTCAAAGCTAGGTTGAGATAGAGAGGAAAAGGTAGGAAGACGAGAAAAGGAGGCAGGAAGAGGAAAAAAGAGCACAAGATGAAGAAGAGAAAAGAAGGGAAGAAGAGGCTGAAAAGTAGAGACAAGCAAAAGAAGCTGTGAGGAAAAAACAAGATGAACAACAAAGGTTAGAACAGGAACTGAAGAACATGGAGGAAGAGCTAGAAAGGCAATGGGCACTAGCAGAAAGGCAAAGGAGGCAACAAGAAGAGGAGATTAGGGCAAACAAGGAGAAGGAAATGGTAGTGGTTGAACAAGGAGAGATGAGCAGGGTGGTCGATCCAAGCCCAGGATAGAGTGAGCTTCCTCCTTTGGATGTACCTCCCATTCCTCCCCTCAATGGTGGACACCTACCCCTCCTAGAGCTAGGCATCATAGAAGATCAAGAAGAAGAGGTTATAGATATGACTAAAATCACATTTGATGAAGTAAACCTCAAGATTATACTGGAGAGGAAGAGATCTTGTAGCAGAAACCCGACTGACCCATTATCGGTAACTATGGCAACAGATATTGTGCCAAATATCACTTAAAACCCGCTAATGATTGCCTCTACCATTACAACATTCCTAATTGCCACAAAACACAACATAGCCCGGATGAGTAGACAAATTGTAGATTTGCAAAACAGGTTATACGCATCCAAGGAAAGGGCCAGCGTCGCAGAATAAGGGAAGGAGAGCTTGGAGGAGGAAATCGTGACACTCCACTTGCTACATACAAGGTCAGCCGATTTCCAAATAGCAGTCGCATCAGAAACAAATATCCTGGGAGAGACTATGGCTGTAGTTTATGTGGAGATGGCAAAACTGCACCACACTATAGCTCCCATAGTGGCTATTCAGACTCACTCAAAGGAAAGGGTTTCCATGCTCAAAGAGGCCATGACCACCCTAGGTAAAACACATGAATGGTCTAAAAAGTACCCCGAAGCCCTGGCAGTAGTCCCTAGGAAAGATTGGATTCATATGCAGAATACCAGAGTCCAACTTCATATCAAAATGCAGTCCAGAGAAAAATTGGTCAAAGATGCAGAAAGGGTGTTAGCTTCCTACAAGAAATTGTTCAAAAGTCTTCAGTCAGTGATCCAACTACATGGGTCCCCTTCTATAGGAGAAATTGGATTGGTCAGAAATCAGGAGGAGATCAATAATGAGGTGCAAGCATTCATAGAAACGTATAGACGAATTTCCCGCACAAGAGATATGTCGGCCTTAGCGGAAAATATCAAGCGTTATATCGTGGAACCAGTGAGGCTCTACACCAAGTTGGGAACCTTGAACAATCATATATGTGCCAAGTGAAATACTCTTATCCCGGGCACATTGGAATGGTTACACCGACATGATGAAGACTAGCCACCAATCTCCCCCATCGCGGTATAATACAACATATGGCACACTTACCTGACTGAAAAGCTCGGGCTCAGCATTCCGGAACTCAACATCCGCAGCTTAGTCAACTAGGATGATAGCCATTTCCTTTCCTTTTGTGTGTGTACTATGATAGCACGGAATAGGATGCTAAGAGTCATGTGTTTTTCGAAAGGTCACTAGGAAGTCCAAGAGTCAAGAGTAGACCAAAGGTCTCTATCATCCTATAAACGTAACTTCACGTCTCATTTGAAAGGACTTTTGAGAGAAGTACTTTTGGATAGTAATAGACATAGTGCTTAAGAGAAGTGTGGTTCTTCTAGTCAATGCAAGAGTTAATTGTACGTTTTCACTATTGAATGCTTCAAATATCTATGTGTTGGTACCATGAGTATTTTCTACACTTGACGGATTGAATGTTCCTGAAAGCTTCTTGATGTGCAGTCGCTCCACATGCTATTTCGTACCCCGAATCTGGTTTTGCTACGTATGAATGGTATTTGGTTTATTTCACTCTATACACATGGCAATGAACTATTTCTTTAGTTGTTAGTATAGTCTTTCTTTTGATTGCATGGTTTTATATGCTGGTAAATGGTTGATTATTGTGAACTAATTTTCCAAACGTTAAGCAATATGTATTTAATTTGCATAGGTCTTGTATAAAGTCCTACTAACAGTAACTTTACATGAGATTGTGTGGCTTATCTCCTGCTATTCATGGTATATATGTATGACACAGGATACTTGTCAATTATTCTCTCGTGTTTCTTAAAACTCACACTTTCTACTAAGTTTATTTCACACCTGTATCCGAAGCTAGCTCTGCAAAACTAAGTGGCAGTCGGGCTCACATACGGGAAGGGATATCCAACACACTCAGTGTAGGCTCTAGTTGGGAACCTACACCAGAGAGATCCCCTTGACTGTTGGTGGTAAATTCCAACCCATTAATAGATTTGGCACTAGAAGGAGGGCCATGGCAAGCACTAAAATCCCTCCTCACACAAAGGCTTCCCATCAAGGAAGTAATCAACCGTGGCCTCCCATGCCCCCTGAGGTACGGTATAACCCTTCGTTTGGGCCGCCCTTCACAAAACCCCTCCAGGAAGAAACTCCTATTCCCCCCCTTGAAGAAATCCTTGGGGGGAGGAACTTCCCATGTACAAAGTCACTAATGAATAGCTCAAGGCTTTGCGCCCTATCACACACCAATTTGCTAGGGGTTTAAGATGTATCCCCACCACTAACTCCCTAGCCAACTCTCGTACCTCCAACCTTCAACATACGCGTCAGGGCATTCTAGTTAACTCCGTATCATAGTTCATTGGCTTAGCCTTGGATGATTATGCAGATGTTGTCGAAAGACTATCTATCGAAGGGTTGGAAAGCCAACTGGAAGATGAAGAGGGGGAGCCTAGAATACCTTTACTAGTGAGAATAACCAGACACATAGAAGGGAAGTGTGTGGGAACAATCGAAGAATCACTAAGGAAACCCCTGCCAACGATCAAACTCCCACCAAGGGCACTCATGGGATATTGGGACAAGAGGATGGGGACTACCTTAGAGAGTGAATAAACTTTTACAACAACCAACATCTCCTTAGGATAACCTAAGAGACAACTGAAACGGGAGAAACACGAGGGATCTAGGACATCTTAGAGTGATAAGCAGAGAAGCCAGATGCCCCCCTCGCACCAGCTGCAGGTCAGGTACAGACAGCGAATCAGAAGGCAATGATCAATGCCCCCTTTTCAACCCTAGACCAAACCACCGTCCCCCGCCACTGGCTTGGATGGCACGATCCCCTTTAAACCTTAGAGGCCTCCTACATGATATGCCCTGACATTCTGAGAAACACCTCCCAAAATTCGACCCAAGGGACCTCAATTGATGACCACATTAGCAATTTCTATTTAGCTCTACAAATGATGAAGGTATAGTACAATGACGTAGCATGCCACCCATTCCCACATACCCTTGAAAATAAAGCGGCCACTTGGTATCAATCGCTACCCATCTACTCCATCCCAACATGGGACGAGTTCAGGAAATCCTTTCTAGACAAGTTTTCAGATGATAAGACACCTTCCATGCTCCTCACCGAGCTTAGCACACTGAAATGCAATAAGAAGGAGAAGGTAAAGGATTTTAATCAACGTGTCACCACTATTTTAAACAAGTTCCCCATGGATGTAACGCTTGATGATTACATCACGATTGATTACTACACAAGGGCCCTACCACAGGACATTTATGCTTTTGTTAAGTGTGAAGCAAAGCTCACTCTGGTAGAGAATTTTGCTGCGACACTCGAGGTCGAAAAGAATCTTCTTTCAATTGGTGCCCTGGAACATGAGTTTCGAGAGGATCCAAAGTCCTCCGGTAAGAGGAACCAGGATTCCTAAAGTAAAACAACCGATAAAGACAAAGATCCTCTTGATTTTGAAGGACTAACCAAATCGCTAAAACAACTAACCAACGAAGTGTCTGAGCTAAAGCGAAGAACCAATGATGCTTCTGGAGGGTCCAAACCCACTAAGCCCTTTTTTCGGAAAACCAATAATTTTCCCCCTAAAGTTTCACAAAACCCTAGTCCTACCTTCAATGTAGAAGAATTAGGTAAAGATAACTTCTGTACTTTCCATCAGGCTTCAAACTCTGAGAAAATCTGCCCGCAATGGTTACATAATATGACCACTATTGTCACCCAATTATTAAAAGACCAAACCGCCAGCGAAGCGGAGGATGAAACAGAAAAATCAGGAGAATATGATTCCCCCCTTGGTGAGGATTCCCCCTCCCCTGTGCTAACTCTTGAGATCCTCCATGGAGGAGACGTGTGCACTACACAAGAAACCTTTGTCGAAGAGGCTCCCCAAAAACCCCCAAAAGTTACAATCTCAGGAGTAAAGGTGCAGTAACGGACTCTTCCTTAGAAGAAAAGAAGAAAGCTTTGTTGTGTAGGATCTTTCCCTCGACTGATACCAGTCTAACATCTGTCCCCTCACCCAGAGGAACGGATGATTTACACCCGACCAAATCACCCTCCAGTGTGAAAAGGAACCCCTCCACACCCAAGGATGCATCTAAAGGGTTTAATACTAAGACTATCATGGCTATGGTATGCGTAATGCCAAAATCTTTCCCCACCGAGTTAGATTAGAATATCATCAAAGATTTAAAGAAGACGTGAGCTAACATCTCGTTATTTGAGTTGTGAAAATTAGTGACTCAGCGGGAACTCATAGCCAAAGCTCTCACTCTCTCCCATGACCCTGTTAATCCCACCACTTCGAGCAAGGGAAATCCCGTAAGCCAATCCCTAGCCATAGTTGACCTCCAAGCTATAGTTAACGCCACCAACACCAACTCGAGAGGCTCAACCCCCCCATTCCTCTTAACCTTTGAGATGTTTAATTTCAACGTCCACAACTACCTTGTCGACTCTGGTGCGTCAACCAATGTTATGCCTTGGTCAGTATGCAAGAAACTGAATGTTCAACCAGAGAAAACTGATGCCAAAATCATCTAACTCGACAGATCTCAAGTCCTAACAATTGGAGAATTAAATAATGTCATCATTCAATTATCCTCTGATGCCCGAGTGCACCAATGCATTGACATAATCGTCGTAGACATCTCGAAAGCTTACGGTCTTCTTCTCAGCAGAGATTGGTCTTGCAAGTCGTAGGGTTACTTTGCCATCGATTGTTCTCACTTATGGCTGCCTTACAAAGGAAAAAATAACCAGATCAGGGTAAATAGTGAACCTTGAATGAAACATACTATTTCCGACCTTGAAATCTCTAATGAACCAATCAGTTATGCACAACAAGATCTACGAGTATGCCTCCTCAAATCTTCATTCGTGTGCTATCAACCTCAGACCTCAACGATTTCCTCAGATACCTAGATTGAAATCCCCATGCAAACCTCAAGCTGAGATGACACAATTTTTCCTTTAAACTTCCATACGTCAGGTTTACCCTTTCCCAACACGGAGACGTGGACATTGTACTATGACGGTTCCAAAACCCATGATGGAGCAAGGACCGGATGCGTCCTGCTAAATCCCAAAGGAGAAATATTTTTGATCTCTTGCAGGTTAGAATTCCAATGTACCAACAACACTGCTGAATACGAGGCATTGGTGATCGACCTAAAAAAGGCCATTGACTTAAAAGCAAACTGCTTAAAAGCCATTGGGGATTCAAAAATCATCACAAGACAGGTACACAATAGCATCCATTGTTTGTCTCTGCATCTAAAAAACTACCAACAAGAGGTATGGCATCTCATAAATTCTTTTAAAGCTTTCAATATCATGTCTATTCCTAGGTTTAACAACACTACTGCTGATACTCTAGCCAATGCCGCATCTAGGTTCACACCCCTTAGAGATGGTTTTTTTTATTGAAATTTTGTATAAATTAGCAGTACCAGATAACGTAACTAACTTGTGCGTGTTTAATGATGACCAACAAATTTTGGAATTCATGGAAAATGCTAAAGTATTCAAAGACACAGCTATCGACGAAGAGGAACATGAAAAAACATTACAATATGAGGTGGATTCCTGGAAGGGAAATACCTTACTGAAAGGGGTGGTGTCATTGGAAAATTTGTTTGACCTTCAGAATCACTTCAGAGGTCCTCCAAATGCCAAGATGCATAGTTCCACCCTCTTACATGAGTAAATCAATCTCCGGACTGAGTGTGACCCCAAATATGTTAACCTGGGAACACAATGCACCCTAGAGGAAAAACAAGCTTTCATCGGTTTGTTTCGAAATTACTGAGATGTCTTTTCTTGGACTTACGATGACCTGAAAGCGTATGATACTTGGATTATTCAGCATGTCATTCCTACCAGAGAGGGGGTCAAACCATTTCAGCAGAAACAAAGGAAGGTGCATCCCGCCTTAGAACCCCTCATACAAAAGGAGTTAAAGAAATTGTTGGACGCCCGCATTATTTTTAAGGTTAGACACTCGACATGGGTATCTAATCTCGTACCGGTAAGAAAGAAATTTGGAGAAATATGCCTTTGCGTCGATTTCTGGAACCTTAATAAGGCGTCAGGCAAAGATAACTACCCTATTCCATTCATGGAGTAGATCCTTCAAATTGTCTCAGGTTCCGAGCTCTTCTCTCTACTGGATGGGTTCTTCGGTTACAATTAGGTCATGGTCTTAGAACCTGATAGGATTAAGACCACGTTTTGAACGAGGTGGGGAACGTTCACTTTTCGGCACATGCCGTTAGGACTAATAAACACTGGGGAATCTTTCCAAAGGGATATGGATATTGCTTTTTGGGGGTTAATGGAGTGGAGTGTGGTGGTCTACTTGGATGACGTCACCATTTAAAAAAAAAAGTGATCATCTCCAGCATTTGAAGAAAATTTTTGAAAGATGCTGGAAATCTGGGATCTCTCTCAACCCTAAGAAGAGCATATTTGCAGTTTTGGAAGGGAATTTGTTGGGCCACATCATCACCAAGAAAGGGATCACAGTTGACCCTGATCGTGTGAAAGCCATAACACAAATCCTTCAACCAAGCACCAAGAAAGATATGCAATATTTCCTCGGTAAAATTAATTTCATGTGCAAGTTTATTTCAGATTTTGCACAAATTGCCAAACCTCTACAAAACATGATAAAGAAAGATACATTTTTCAAATGGGATCGGGAAGAAAATGAATAATTTGATCAGATTAAGGAAGTAGTTGCGGAGGCATGTTCACTCTCAAGCCTCGATTTCCGCAAATATTTTATCTTATACACTTTCGCTTCAGATTCGTCACTGGCCGCGGTCCTCACTCAAAAGGACTGTGACCATGACGAATATCCTATATCTTTCATGAGTACAGGACTCCAAGGGGTGGAGCTGAATTACCCGGACATCAATAAGTATGCTTATGCTATCTACAAAGTAGTGAAACACTTCAAGCCTTACATCCTAAAAAACCACGTCACTGTAATGGTCCCCCATCCCACTGTTAGATCCCTCTTCATACAACAAGAGTTGGGGGAGAGAAGAGCCAAATGGATGACATCCCTCCAGGAATATGACATAGAATTTAAGCCCTTGCGCATTGTAAAAGGGCATAGTATTTGTAAGCTGGCCACCAACGCCACAGATTTGCGGAGCCCGGAAGCTAACCGATTGGCCCAAGAAACAGAAGGATGGGAGCATGAAATCAAAATGTACCACAATTCACTCCTCGACTCACATGACTCCCCATCATGGTATGCTGGTTTAAAGCAATACCTAACACAGGGGTTGTTGCCCGAAACAATGTCTGCTAAATAGAGAAGAGCCATTAGATTGAAAGCAGCCTCATATCAGATGGTTCAGGGGAACCTCTTCAGGAAGCATCACCTTGGTGTGTTGCTAAGATGTCTGGAATATGATGAAGCACAGCGGGTGCTCAAAGATCTACATGACAGATTGACAGGAGGTCATTACGTGGGCGACACCACAGTGTACACGGTTATGCGGGTAGGTTTCTACTAGTCCACTCTATTCAAAGATTCTCATGACTATGTACAAAAGTGTTCAATCTACCAAAAAAATGCTGTTAGGCAAGAAAAGTCATTCACCCCCTTACAACCCATAGCAGTTGAGGAACCTTTTCAACAATGGGGTCTGGACATCATAGTCGAGATCATTCCTCACTTGTCAAAGCAGCATAGGTACATACTCACGACCACCGACTACTTCACTCGATGGGTAGAGGAAATCCCACTTCGAAAGGTTAACGACGATGAGGTAATATCTTTTATTAAGCAACACATCATCACCAGGTTCGGTGTTCCAACCTCCCTTATTTTTGATAACGCTACTTAGTTTTCATCTTTGAAATTATATAATTTTTCTATGGAAAATAGCATAGTGTTAAAACATTCCGCTAATTACTACCCTCAAGGGAACGACTTGGCTGAATTGACCAACAAGAACCTCATTTGTATCATAAAAAAAACCCTGCTTTCACAGCAGAGGAATTGGCATAACGCCCTTAGTAAAGCTCTTTGGGTTGACTGGGTCACTCCTAAAACCTCAATAAACACATCGCCATACTTCCTGGTCTACGGGAAAGAAGCCATCTTGCCCCCCAATCTGTATCTCCCTACCCTTAAGCTAGTCCAAGAGTCGCGAGGCACCCCTTGCCCATCTATAAAAAGTCATATCAATACCATGGTGAAACTAGAGGAAGAAAGGTTCAAAACTAAGGAGAAGATTTCCATTCACCAAGCTCGGATCAAAAGATGGTTTGATGGGAAATCCAAAGGGTCACACTTTCAAATTACAAACCCTGGGAGGACAGGTGGAACCCCTTCTAGTGAATGTCCATGACCTTAAACATTACTTCACCCAGCAACCCCAGAGTTGCTAAGTCCGCCCTGTACTAGAGTCTACCATTGCTCTCATAGATAATTGTCATTTACCGCCATTTATTTTCAATATCTAGTTTAACAGTTGTGTTTTTTTTTGGAATAAAGTAGGTATGGCAGGTCAAAGTTAAAATAGTGTTACACTGAAATTTGTCACCATGACTATCTGCAGTTAATATGGCTCCATCAATAGTCATATTATCCTCCTTGTCAAGCCTAATACCTCTACTCTTCATGTCAAGCTTCAAAAAAGAGAGAAAGTCACTAAAACATGTTTATCTCTGGGTACGCAGGTTCTCTCTACCTTGCCTGCGTGTACGCATCCAAAACTCATTGTACCTGCGTACTTGTACGCTCTGTGAGCCAAAGGATGGGTGCGTACCCCTGTAAAGGTCAAAAGGCGCGAGTTTCATCTTAAAAAAGTTACTTGTGGTCACTTCTAGAGCCTTCTAGAAGAGTGTTTGACGTGTATTGAGCGTCTCCAGATGGTTCATGCATCCCTATGATAGAGGAACTTATCCCATCAAGAGAGGAGCTACCCCATCCAAAAGAGGGAGTATCCCATTGATGTTTGAACTGAATAACTTCCTCTAGAACACTATAAATACAGGCCTTGGGCCAGAGGAGGGGAGGTTGAAAGCTGAACATTCCAAAGGGTAGATGCTGCTGGAATTAGGACTTCCATTGTAAACTTGTGAGGAGAGATTACCATCCTTTCTTGTTCATATTGGAAGTGGGTGAGCTTGTCAAAGTAGAGGAAAACTCTTGCTGGACCCTGGGAGGAACTTGCACAACACCAAGGCTCAGGTTGTAATGGTTTCTTTTTTGCTTCCTTAATACAAATAAGTCCATTCTTCTCAATGATTTGTTGTTAATAAATTGTTTCATATACTCATTGGTCTATATGTTGAATATGCTTTGTTTTATGGATTATTCAGGTGTTATGTAATCATTTGATTGTTAGTGTATGCAGGTTTCAAAGTGAAGGAGGAGCTCATCTGGATCGACGAGGCTGGACTACTACAACAAGTGTTGGACTTGAGGTAGGATCAAAAAACACTTGGTTTCTCATAGAATAATGTATGTTTATGGAAGGATTGCTCTTAATTGTCTTGTTTGTCACTAGAGAGTCTTAGACTCCTAGGGAGGTTAGTTTTGTCAGCAAAAATAACTCTTTCCGCATGACAAATTGGGGACTCTACTGGGGAATCCATTGATGTGATTGATTTTTCCTTTGAGTATTACTTTGATCTGAAAAGAGTCTTGTTTCTTTTGTTTTTTGGTTGCTTGACTGTGTTTTTGGGTGGCTTAGCTTAGAGTCGAGTTATAACTTAGTTTTTCTTCATTTTGCAGTAGTACGCACCCTCTAAGTTAGACACAGTGCGTACTTGTACGCACTGTATTTGTGTACACAGAGCATGCACGCACTTGGTTAAACAGGCTGCCTGCGTACCCTGTTAAAATTGAGAAAATTTCCTTTTTCATCACTTTTTCCTTCCTTTTGAATTTTGTTTTTCTTAGTTTTTTCTGCCCAGATCCACTGGTTGACTGTCAAAAATCTTCATCTATACTTTTTCCATTAGTGTCGAAAGTTTTAGTGAAATTCCTTGAGATTTTAGCCTTAGGGTTTGGTTTTTATATTGGTCCTCTAGTGACTTTGGGTTTAGAAGTCGCAAAGCCTTAGATATCTCTGGTTTTGTCAGTCTTCTTAGGAGTCGGGCCAGTCGCGAAATCTACCCTCGTGAGCAACCTACCTTTGTGTTGTCTCTTTGC
>APFE031035831.1:184779-195012 GCA_000404065.3 Pinus taeda | reverse complement strand
ATCCTTCCTTGTTGTCATATTGGGAGTGGGTGAGCTTGTCAAAGTAGAGGAAATCTCTTGTTGGACCCTGGGAGGAGCTTGCACAACACCAAGGCTCAGGTTGTAATGGTTCCTTTTTTGTTTCCTTAATACAAATAAGTCCGTTCTTCTCAATGATTTGTTGTTAATGAATTATTTCATGTACTCCTTGGTCTATATGTTGAATATGCTTTGTTTTATGGAATATTCAGGTGTTATGTAATCATTTTATTGTTAGTGTATGCAGGTTTCAAAGTGAAGGAGGAGCTCATCTGGATCAACGAAGCTAGGCTGCTACAACAAGTGTTGGAACTAAGGTAAGATCGAAAAACACTTGGTTTCTCATAGGATAATGTATATTTAGGGAAGGATTGCTCTTACTTGTTCTGTTTGTCACTAGAGAGTCTTAGACTCCTAGGGAGGTTAGTTTTGTCAGCAAAAATAACTCTTTCCGCATGACAAATAGCCCTACACATTAGGTCCTTCAGACGTTGTTCGGATCCGTTAACAGACCAAAGTTTAAGTGTGACAAGAGTATATTTCGGAAGATTTGGTAATGATGGGGAACACGATGGCATGCACAAGTCCTCATTCTCACCCACATCGGTCTACCCACGCTGCTCGCATGATCTGAATTCTTGAAGCCATTCTAGCTCACATGCAGCCTTAGGGACAAAAGAGGAGCCGAAGAAACTAGCAATGAGTATACATATATCTCGGGAAAACAATAAGGACTCTGTAAGCCAGAAACAACCTCTTTGCAAGTAAAATAAGTCAGGATCCCTCATCCGCCCAGGTTTTAAGCCTCCATTAAAATAAGTGCGTTATACGCACAGGAAAAATAAGTGCTCATGAGCACCCACAACTTTCATAATAAGGGCTAAAGGACTGAGAAAGGCTTCTTGCGCAAAGAGGTGAAGCAACAACTCTGCCGGGGTATTGACCAGGCTCGCTGGTAGTAGATCAACGCTCGCAATTTCTAGGTAGTGACTCCATTGAGGTAATGTTCAGGCTCGCTGGTAGTGGAGCAACACCAGAGTACCATGACCACTATACTGGGAATACTCTAAAACTCATGCTGTAACTTCAGTTCTCCCTTTTGGGCCCAAGGTAGTAGAAGGTAGCGCCCCTTTTTTTGCATGTGTGAAGATCATGTTGAGACAATTAGGACAACTGACCAAGTTCAACAGGAGAACCTGGAATACCATCAGTAGGACCCGCAACCCAATCAAGAAATATCTATTTCAAGTCCCCTTAAGCAAGGCCCATGAACGTGAGAGATCCTGGGTTCTTCCAAGGAATCGCCAATTGTTGTAGCTGTTTCGACAACACGTCCCGAAATCCCTATAAACATAAAATTTTTGGACCCCCTACATCAAGCCTAAGCTTCAGCCCCATTAGGCCCTTCCCGTAGTTTCATCAGTGTCAGTAAATCCGAGGGAATTCCAAATTTTGGCTAAGCTAAGCCAAGTCGCAAGTTCATGAAATAAGATCGAGTCACATAATCGTAACGCGACTAAAACATACACCCATGACCAAGACAACCCTTGTGACCTCGGAGACTCCCCAGTCGCAAAGTCACAAGGTCACACTTCTGACCACCTATATCCCACGTGACCTCGTGACCTCACGATGTCGCAACCCTCGTGACCTTCTGAGTCCCAAAGTTTCAGAGTTGCCTTAGTTACAACTAGGAACTTTTGCGACCATGCGACCATGCGACTTTGCGACTCACAACGTCACAAGGTCACAAGGTTTCATCTCCTATCCACATCTTCCAACGTGACTTTGTGACCCATGCGACTTTGTGACCCTTGAGTCACAAGCAACCCTTGAGTTGCAAGGTCACAATATACCTCCTCGCGACCCTCGTGACCTCCACACATGCGATGATTTTATAAATAGGGGGGCACCTTGGTTGCATTTTACAAAGCTTTGTTGGTCACACCAGAAGGCATAAATCCCTCCAAACCGACTTCACGCGTGCATCTGACTCTAGTAAGTAATGGTCCTTCCTCTTACAATGATTATTTTATTTAAAATGGCATAAATTGCATCCCTTGACCTTCGGCTTACCTCCTGCCCTAGGTTTTAGCTAGTTACTTAGCTCTCCTTCTCGGTGGTGCCCCATAAATCACCCTGACCTTCCCCTTCCCCTTCACTCAGGTTTTTCAGTTCTCCTTACACTTGATCCTCCTTATTAAATCAAGAAGCCAAGGTTTTATCCTTCTAAAAGTGACCCAGGTCTCCCAAAGTCGTTCAGAGGCTTCCTCTAAGATGATTTGAACCCTAGTCGCACGCCCTACGGTCGCGATATCCTTCCCTCCGTGACTCAGTTACTCTGTGACCTCACGACCCCCCTTCTTCGTGACTCAGTGACTTTGTGACCTTGCGACTCCCCCTTCTCTGTGACTCAGTGAGTCTGCGACCTCGCGACTCTCCCTTCCCGCAACTTCCTACCATTGCGACTTCGCGACTCCCCTTTCCCCGCGACCTCCTACCATTGCGACCTCGTGACTCATCGATCCTCTGTGTGACCCATAATCTACCCCTGTGCATCTAAACCTCACGATGGCACCCGACTTGTGACCTCGGTCGCACTATCGCATCAGATACCTTGTGACTCACTCATTCCCACAACCTTCCTCTCACTAGCTAAGTTTTCTTTTGGTATTTTCAGTTTATGGTTATGCTCTCTCTCTCATCATGGGATTGCATTTTTGACATGCCAGGTGACGTTGAGCTCGAGTGCATATCCATTTCCTCTTTTTAAGATGATATGGGTCATCCAACTATTAAAACAGCTCAAGGTGCATCAGGAAGTGGGACATGGGAAACAGATCTAGACGAACAACCACCTGTCTTTGCAGATACGATGTGCAACATAAGTAAGACCACCAGGCTCTCCTAGTATGAGATCTACGAAGAATTTTCTAAGAGGGATATCCCAGAGACACAAGAGGACTTTCACGTATATATCAACATCAAAAAGTCAAGGTTACATAAAGTGACATCTCATCCACCAATATTCTCGTGCGCTAAAATCATTGAATAGGTCTTGCAGTGCACAAGCACAGAAGACTGGATAATTAGGGGTCATGATGGGGCGCCTATAGCTACCATTGCTTCCACGAATATTAGCGCCTACTATAAATTGCCTAAAAAACAACAATTTTTTAACATCAAGTGGCTCACCGGATTGACTACCCCAACGAAAGACATCTTGAGGAATTGGTGGCAAGAACTTCCAAAGTTATGGGTCAGGACATATCAGGCATACAAGACCGAAGGGCTATGTAGGGTATATCAGTTAATCACTGCAATGATGTGTGGACTATATGGCAAGGCAGACTGCAATGTGTTTTATGGCACATGGGTTCTACTCATGTATGCCATCGCCACTCAGGGAATTATTTTCAATTGGACGAGCATCTTGTCATCATCTTTGAGGACCAACATAGCCACTGCTCAAAGCACAAATCTTGGACAACTCCCAAAATTTTATATGTCTTCATACCTCCTTGACGCTGTCTATTCGAGGTGCCACTTTGAACACTGGAGCTGCAATTGGGACTCATCAGTACCCCTACCTGTCCATTTCCACTACAAGATCTTCTGGGACACAACTTATAGAGCCACATTAGATATAATATCTGAAACATTTATCATCCCATTATACCAATTGTTGTTCAGGGAAGATCCACCTTTCATGTCCCAAAGAGCCATGAGGACTGTCGTTAAAATAGCTCACTGGTTCCCTATCGATGAGGGAATGGTATTAAGGGTGTTTGGTACTTACAAAGCTCCACACGCTCTACCCAAGTTCATCACAGATAGGACCCTTCTACGAGAGGTCTGCTACCAGATGACACAGGGTTTCTCGAAAGTGTTGCACGAAGGTAAGAATGAACCTTGGCCACCTTTTCCTCTTACTATTGTGGTGTACATAATAGAAAACTTCAATAAGGTGGAATCAAAAGTTGAAGAACTCGAGGGGAGCCATTTCGTGACCCTGAATTACAAAACGTTCGACCTCGAAAAGATCGTAGTTGCCCATTGTAAGAAGGCAAAATTCAGTTGGTCTTTCACCCACACTAGGAAGGACCTCGAGGACGAAATTAGGAACTGGTATAACTCCACAAGGGAGATCAGCCCCAGTGAGCAACAAGGCATAGAAGATGAAATCCTTGATGATTTCCAGGATGATGAAAGCCTCAAAGAAAGAACACTGAAGAGAGCCAAAACATTAGGGAAATGAAAAGGAAAAGAAGCGGAAGATCCTCTAAGCGACAATGAGGAAGAAGAAGTTACACTCATACAAATAAATGCCAAAATGGCAAGAAAGAAGTGAGAATCGAAGAGACATAGAGAACTGGAAAGCAAACAATCACAAGAACCCGACACTCAAAGCCAGGTCGAGATAGAGAGGAAAAGGCAAGAAGACGAGTAAAGGAGGCAAGAAGAGGAAAAGAGAGCACAAGATGAGGAAGAGAAAAGAAGGGAAGAAGAGGCCGAAAACAGAGACAAGCAGAAGAAGTTGCGAGGAAAAAACAAGATGAACAACAAAGGTTAGAACAAGAACTAAAGAACATGGAGGAAGAGCAAGAAAGACAACGGGCACTAGCAGAAAGGGAAAGGAGGAAACAAGAAGAGGAGATTAGGGAAAACAAGGAGAAGGAAACAATAGTGGATGAACAAGGAGAGACGAGCAGGGTGGTCGATCCAAGCCTAGGACAGAGTGTGCTTCCTCCTTTGGACGTACCTCCCATTCCTCCCCTCAGTGGCAGATAGCTACCCCTCCTAGAGCTATGCATCATAGAAGATCAAGAAGAAGAGGTTCTAGATCTGACTAAAATCACATTTGATGAAGTAAACCTCAAAATTATATAGGAGAGGAAGAGATCTTGCAGCAAAAACCTAGCTGACCCATTATCGGTAACTATGCCAACAGATATCGTGTCAAATATCACGTCAAACCCGCTAATGATTGCCTCTGTCGGTACAACATTCGTAGTTGCCATAGAACACAACGTAGACTAGATGTGTAGACAAATTGTAGATTTGCAAAACAGGTTATACGCATCCGAGCAAAGGGCCAGCATAACAGAACAAGGGAAGAAGAGCTTGGAGGAGGAAATCGTGACAGTCCACTTGCTACATACAAGGTCGATCGATTTCCAAATAGTAGTCACATCAGAAACAAAGATCTTGGGAGAGACTATGGCTGTAGTTTATGAGGAGATGGAAAAACTGCACCACACTATAGCTCCCATTGCGGCTATTCAGACTCACTCAAAGGAAAGGGTTGCCATGCTCAAAGAGGCCATGATCGCCCTAGATAAAATACATGAATGGTATGAAAAGTACCCTAAAGCCCCGACATTAGTCCCCAAGAAATATTGGATTGCTATGTAGAATACCAGAGTCCAACTTCGTATCAAAATGCAGTCTAGAGAAAAATTGGTCAAAGATGCAGAAAGGGTGTTGGCTTCCTACAGGAAATTGTTCAGCAATCTTGAATCAATGATCCAACTGAATGGGTCCACTTCTATAGGAGAAATTGGACAGGTCAAAAATCTGGAGGAGATCAACAATGAGGTGCAAGCATTCATAGAAACGTATAGACGAATCGCCCGCACAGGAGATATGTCGGCCTCAACAGAAAATATCAAGTGTTATATCATGGAACCAGTGAGGCTCTACACCAAGTTGGGCACCCTGAACAATCATATACGTGCCATTTGAAATACTCTTATCCCGGACGCATTGGAATGCTTACACCAACATGATGAAGGCTAGCCACCAATCTCCCCCATCGCGGCAAAATACAACATATGGCACACTTACCTAACTGAAAAGCTCAGGCTCAGCATTCCAGAACTCACCATCTACAACTTAGTCAATTAGGATGATAGCCATTTCCTTTTATTTTGTGTGTGTACTATGATAGCACATAATACTCTATGAACACGAAAGATCACATAGGATGCTAAGAGTCATGTGGTTGCTGAAAGGTCACTAGGAAGTCCAAGAGTCTAGAGTAGACCAAAGGTTTTTCTCATCCTATAAATGTAACTTCACATCTCATTTGAAAGGACTTTTGAGCGAAGTACTTTTGGATAGTAATAGACACAGTGCTTAAGAGAGTGTGGTTCTTCTAGTCAATGAAAGAGTTAATTGTACATTTTCACTATTGAATGCTTCAAATATCTATGTGTTGGTACCATGAGTATTTTCTACACTTGATACATCGAATGTTCCTAAAAGCTTCTTGATGTGCAGTCGCTCCACATGCTATTTCGTACCTTGAATCTGGTTTTGCTACGTATGAATGGTATTTGGTTTATTTCTCTCTATACGCATGCCAATGAACTATTTCTTAAGGTGTTAGTATATTATTTCTTTTGACTGCATGGTTTTGTATGCTGGTAAATGGTTGATTATTGTGAACTGATTTTGCAATAGATAAGTAGTATCTATTTAATTTGCACAGGTCTTTTTTAAAGTCCTACTAACAGTAACTTTACATGAGACTATGCGGCTTATCTCCTGCTATTCATGGTATATATGTATGACACATGATACTGGTCAATTAATCTCTCGTGTTTCTTAAAACTCACACTTTCTACTAAGTTTATATCACACCTCTATCCGAAGCTAGCTATGCAAAACTAAGCGGCAGCTGGGCCCACATATCGGAAGGGATTTCCAACACACTCAGTGTAGGCTCTAGTTGGGAACCTACACTGGAGAGATCCCCTTGAATGTTGGTGATAAATTCTAGCCCATCAACAGGTGTTTAGGAAAGACCTAATGCATTTTATAAAATGTCCAAGTTTGGGGCCCATCAGAATTCTTGTTTTACTGTATCAACAACCCAAGTTGTTTGAATGTATCACTAAATCACATCTAGTTACTTCTAAACTCGTTAATGGTGCACGGGTTC
This sequence comes from Pinus taeda, assembly GCA_000404065.3. NCBI lineage: Eukaryota > Viridiplantae > Streptophyta > Pinopsida > Pinales > Pinaceae > Pinus > Pinus taeda. Next base: position 188,048 of record APFE031035831.1, on the reverse strand, counting down.
TATAGTTCCTTTCTTTGATGTTTGTCTTCATATGTCCATTGGCTAGAACCTAGACATAAACTCCATAGGCACTTATCAGTCTGTTGGACCGTCGACCTTTTCTCTTTGGATTACCATATCTTGATGGCTGATGGCCAATAGGCCCTCTAAGTGCTTACTCCTTAGTCCAATGTAGATGAGGGCCATGAATGAGTGATGCTTCTCCATCAAACTACCACTTCACTACTTATTGGACTTGGTTTACATCTTTTTTGCTTCAAATATAAATGGCCAATAGGGGAGACTATAACAGATAGAAATTAATCTATTACTTGATCTTGTTAGTTGATGAATCATGACTAGTTCTTGAATCTCCGCTATCAGTTGAAGTTGCTTTCTTGATCAACCTAATGCCTCGATGACTCGATGGATTGAGAGGCCAAGGGTCACATCACCTACCAACTATCATTAAGAATGACCAATTAGATCCTACTACATGTTTTTTTCTTATGTGTACCTACCATGTGTCACCCACCAAGCATGTACTTGGATTTTCATAAATTCCAAATCCACCTGCCACCTTTCACCCTCATGTGCTACCAGATCATCATCTAAGCCATGTCACACTTCCTCTCCCATGTCTTTCTGATGTCATGTTATCATCATGTTGATTTCATCATGCCACATATAATCCTTTTGGTGGTGCCAAGTGTCAGCTAAAAGCAACCCCCTTGGACACCCAAAAACACCAAATACGAGTGACACATGTCACCCTTTCATATGACTATGTGTCTATTTCCATGTCATATTGTTGAGTCACTTTCTACATCAATGCTAACTTGAATACTACCTGTCATGCCCCCTGCCATGTCAAAAACTGTGCCAATGCTCATTGTCTACTTCTCTCTATTCGTCAATGCTTTCTGAACACCAATTGCGCTAGGAAGTTCAATAAGCACATGGGAACTTTAGCCATCCCCTTGTGACTAGGGCTTTATCAACCACTTCTCGTCACTCCATGATATCTAGTAAGCACCTTCAAAAGTCAGGTCAAGTGTGCCAAATTTGATAAACATTTAAAACACATCCCTGGGCCCCCTCATCTATTTGATAATTAACAAACTGTGGGAGGGGGGGTTCCAGGATTTGTTGCATATGTGATTTATGGTTCTATTAATTCTCTCAAGAATTCCATGCAAGTGTCATTGGCCTATTTTATTGGACGATAAGGAATGTTCTTCGCCCCCTTATTTTGTGAATTTTAATGAAAAGTGGGGTGTTCAAGATTTGTTGTATGTGCCCATGCTGGAACTAAGATCAGTTGGAACCATTCTACTTCAAACTTAGTTTCATCTTCATTCTTTTGGAGTTAGATCAAGTTCCATATATTGTTAGAAAGGTCTTGGAGAGGGCTATCCAACTAACCACTTAATTTCCTCACTGGAGCTAAGGAACTGGAGTAGAAACACCTTTAAATATATTACCTTCCTCCATGACCTCAAGTTAGGAAGCAACACACATTAACACATCAATGATAACACACTTACCAAGCTCCCCCTAAACATGACACTTAACATCAATGAATTAGACTTGACATCAATGACAAAAAATTCTTAACAATATCCCCCTTTGCCATTGATGGAAACACCACCAAACATTGATGGTCATTGATGGGAACACGACCCCTGGGAAACAATCCTCTTGTTAGGATGAAGAATCTGGTATTGTTTTCTCACTCTCCCCCTTTTGCGTTGATGAATGATCATTCTCCATCTTCAATATATCCAATTTTTGCACACTCCCCCCTTTGAAATCAATGGAAAAGGTTTTAAGTACTCCCCTTTGCTAATTTAAATTATGCTAAACATAATGATTGCTAGGAATGAGACCAATTGAGTGTATTATTTTACCAATCCACACTTAAAACTACAACAAAAGAGAAATATACTATTGCATTAGTCATTGATCCAAATACTAAGATCTCTCTCTTTTTAGACTAGGTTATATTTCTATTATTGTACACCTAAGCCAATGCATACTAATGAATGTTTTCTTTTGATTTTCCTTTTGCTAGTATGATATTATTATGGACTTGCCTCATGTGCCCTTATACATTAGCTTGATTTTACTCCACTTATTTTAAGCTCCCCCTCTCAACTATGTGACTAATTGTTTTTTCATGCACCAGTACTATTTCTGCTACTATGTTTTGAGAACTCCTTCCCCTAAAATTATACATCTCCCGCTAATCTGAAAGGTCACCTTGTCTTTGGTTTCTTTTCTTGTCTAAAATCATTACATCCATCCTTGTACATATTGAACAATTTTCCTCTATGCTTGTGAATAAAACTAGTGAGAAGAAGTGTGAGACATCACTCCCAAATTTTTCCTTAAACATTCAAAACGTTCTCAGGAAAGAGGCTTGGTAAATACAACAACATGTTCCTTTGTTGAGATATATTCCAACATCATAATATGATCATCTACTTGTTCTCTAAGAGGATGGTACTGTCTATTAGGATATGCATGGTCTTTGAATGAAGAACATGATTATGGATATACTGATAGAGTTTGTATTATCACAAATATTTGGAATAGGTTTATCATATATTACCTTCATGTCATGTAATGTTTTCTTCATCCAAAAAATGTTAGCGCAACTTGTTGCAGCTATTGTCCACTAAGAAATTTCCAAGAAAGAAAGGACCACCACTTTTTATTTTCCTATCATCTATACATCTAGGACAATAAGCATCTACACATGCATTTAATGAATTTTTTTGGCCCTCTTGATACCATAGACTAGTGTCCTTTGTGGATCTTAAATATCTAAAAATTCTCTTGGAAACTAAGCGATGACTTTATTTGGGGGTTTATTAATACCTTGCAACTACAACAACAACTTTTATAATGTATGGCCATGAGGATGTGTTGTGCCTTTCAAACAACCCCCCATTTCATATTTACTTTTGTTTACAAAAAACCATTAAAATATGAAATGGGTCCCTCTTAAAATAAAATTGATGTCAAAACTCTTACTTTGTAAAAGTCCAACAAATCAAAGGAGCGCTTTATAAACTTACCCTCAAAAGCAATATCTCTTTAAAAATTGGAAATAAAACAAATATGTGTTTATTGCGATAAAGCGATCGCAAGATCGCATATCGCAATAACATAAAGGATGCACCAAGCAATCAAAAGGCTCCCCCCCGACCCGATAAAGCTATCGGCGATATCGGCAATCGGCATTCCCTTGTGCAACACTATCGCGCCCATCGGCAAAGCCCCGA
>APFE031035831.1:165708-178490 GCA_000404065.3 Pinus taeda | reverse complement strand
CCTTTCTCAATTAATCATTTCACATCTCAGATTGAAAATTTTTCACAAACGCATATATCTAGATGTTTTAATGATAATAAGAAGGTTGTAAATACTACTGTTAATACACCTTTATTTTGGTCTTTATACTTCGATGGCTCTAAGTCTAATGAAGGCTCAGGAGCAGGTTGCATTTTGGTAAATCCAAATGGGGAAAGAACAATGCTGTCTTGCAGGTTAGAATTCGAATGCACTAATAACATAGCCAAATATGAAGCCCTAGTCCAGGGTTTATATAAAGCAATCGACCTTAAAGTGCAATACTTAAAGGTTTTTGGTGATTCGGAAATCATTATTAAACAGGTTAGAAATGCAATTCATTGCCTTTCAAATCATCTAAAACATTACCAATCACTTGTACAAGACCTTACTTCACATTTTTTAGCATTTAATATTTCCTCTATTCCTAGATCCCAGAAGTCAGCTGCTGACCTACTGGCCAATGTAGCCTCAAAGCTCCTACCTTCAGAAGACTACAGCCCTGATAGATTTTCTGTAGAATTAATTTTCAGACCTTCAATTCCTGACAATATCACTAATTGGAGAGTATTTAATAATGATAATGATATTTTACAATTCTTGACTTCTGAAAAGTCTTATGACAACCAGATCATTGAAGAAGATGAACACGATTCCCAAATTAAAGAAACATCTCAAGAAAATGCAATTCCTAAACCTGTGGTAAAACTTGAGGATCTTTATGATATAAAAGACAGGTTTAAACCTGTAAGCAATACAAAGATCCAAAGTTCTACCCTAAGGTTTGAATTAATAAATTTGGGCACAGATCAAATTCCTCAGAATGTAAATTTAGGATTAGGACTTTCTGTACAAGAGAAAGAAGCATTTGTTAAATTGTTGAGAAAAAATAAACACGTTTTTGCTTGGAAATATGATGACTTAAAGACTTATGACACGTCTATTATCTAGCATACAATCCCAATGCTTCCAAATCAAAAACCTATTCAACAGAAGTTAAGAAAAATACACCCCAATTTGGAAAGTCAGATTAAATCGGAGCTTAATAAACTCCTTAAAGCCAAGATTATCTTCCCAGTCCGACATTCCAATTGGGTTTCTAATATGGTGCCTGTCAGGAAAAAGAATGGCGACATTCGAATTTGTATTGATTTCCGAAATCTGAACAGAGCAAGCTTGAAGGACAATTTCCCATTGCCTACTATGGAGCAAATACTCCAATCAGTGGCAGGTTCTGAACTAATGTCTTTTCTAGACAGTTTTTCAGGATACAACCAAGTCTTGGTTAATCCTGATGACCAACTCAAAACAACATTTAGAACAAAATGGGGGACATATGCATATCAAAAGATGCCCTTCGGACTTATAAATGCAGGAGCGACTTTCTAAAGAGCTATGGATACTACTTTTAGGGGATTGATTAATCGATCAGTAGTCATCTATCTAGATGACATAACTGTGTTCTCTAAAAAGAGATCCAATCATTTACATGACCTAAATCAGATTTTTCAAAGGTGTAAAAGGTACGGAATCTCTCTGAACCCCGAAAAGTCATTCTTTGCTCTTTATCAAGGAAAACTCCTAGGTTTTATTGTATCTCGGGATGGCATCTATATCGATCCTGATCGGATCAAAGAGATTTCGGAGATCCCTTTCCCTCACAACAAGAAATCGATGCAGTCATTCCTTGGTTAGATAAATTTTGTTAAAATATTTGTACCCGATTTTTCTCATATTATTTTACCCCTCCAATCAATGATTAAGAAGAATGCAGTCTTCAAGTGGGGATTAATAGAAAAAGAAGCTTTTGATCAGATAAAGCAATCCATCATCAATGCCCCCTCCTTGATTACTCCAAACTTCTCTAATCCTTTCACATTGTACACTATCGCATCTGATACTTCATATGCAGCTGTACTTACCCAACTGAATGATCACAACTTGGAAGCACCTATCTCATTTTTTAGCTCAAATCTTCAAGGTGCAGAATTAAACTATTCTGATGTGGAAAAACAAGCCTTTGTTGTGTTCAAAGCAGTTAAACATTATAGACCCTTCCTCCTAAAAACCCATACTAAAGTAATAGTTCCTTTTTCAGCTGTTAGGCAACTATTAATGCAAAGAGAATTGGGTGAAAAAAGGGATAATTGGGTCACAGCACTTCAAGAGTATGATTTAGACATCAGGCCAGCAAAGATTGTTAGAGGCCAAGGTTTTTGCAGGATATTGGCAGGAGCTTCCAACATTCCTGAATCAAGCGACACTGGTCCAACTGAAGAAATCAATCAGATAAGTGACACTGATTCAGAATCCCAATATGCAGATTTGATATTTTATTTAAAGAATGGTTATGCTCCTCCTCATTTATCTTACAAAAGCAAAAGGGCCATCAGATTAAAAGAAAAGAGTTTTTCACTTGTTGATGATGTGCTTTTCAAAAAGAATTATGATTCTATCTTGCTAAGATGCCTTGAAAAAGATGAAGCCCAAAAGGTGTTGCAGGAGTTACATGATGGACCAGCGGGAGGACATTTTGGAGCTGACACAACAGCTCACAAGATTATCCATGCTGGATACTATTGGCCAACCCTTTTTAGAGACACCCACAAGTACGTAAGGAAATGCCTCAATTGCCAAACTGCTAGCGGAAGACAACGAAAATCAGCCTTCCCTCTACAACCGGTTAACATTGAACAACCATTTGATCAATGGGGACTGGATATCATCGGGGAAATCAATCCACCTTCTTCAAAGTAGCATAAGTACATTCTCACTACTGCCGATTACTTCACTAAGTGGGTGGAGGCAGTTCCTTTAAAAACAGCAAATTCTGAAGCAATCATTGAATTCATTGACCAATTCATTATCACCAGGTTTGGTGTTCCAACTGCTCTTGTATTTGATAATGCTTCTTATTTTTCAGGCAACTCTATGATTGATTTTGCTGTTAAAAGAGGATTCAAGTTAAAGTATTCTGCTAATTACTACCCTCAAGGTAATGGTTTGGCAGAATCCACTAACAAGAATCTAATTAAAATTATCAAACGTACAATCGAACAAAATCATAGGAATTGGCATAAAACATTGGTCTTTGCATTATGGGCTGATAGGATTACTCAGAAGGCTTCCATAGGAACCTCTCTATTTAATCTTGTATATGGGAAAGAAGCAATATTACCTACAAATCTTGTCCTACCCTCTCTAGCCCTAGTGCAATTCATTGAACAAACCCCTTCCTCTTCGATTCAGCTCAGATACGATCAAATCCTTAAACTAGAAGAAGAAAGAGACAAGGCCAAGGATACCCATGCCAAGCATCAGCAAATTATAAAAGCAGCTTTTGATTCAGCCTCATCGGGCTCAAAACAATTCCAAGTTGGCGATCTAGTTCTGAAATGGGATAAAGCCCATGAGGACAAAGGTAAACACACCAAGTTCCAAAAGTTGTGGCTTGGACCATTTCAGATTTGTGAGAAAATAGGCCATTCAACCTTTCTATTGCAAGATTTAACAGGTGTAAGGGAGTCCCTCCCCGTAAATGGCCTAGTCCTTAAAAAATTCTTCAATTGAGGAGGTAACCCCTTCTCCCTTTTACTTTTATAGGATTTCTTAGTTTGTAGGTTTTTAGAAAATAAAGTTTTAAGGCATATTCTATTGGCCCTTTACTATATTTAAGTGATTGTCTCATAGAAGTATCATGAGTACTTGCTTTCGAACAATAGAATTTTAACTAAAAAGGAATGCTTTTTGGGAAATTAGTTATCATTGTATCCAGAAATCACAGATTAACTTTGATAAACATTCCTCTTTAGAGCATAAAAGTAATAAAGATCATTTCTATTTTCAAAATTGGTCCCAAATGGTTATTGATATTAGGAATAGAAGTCAATTCAATATCAGCATCTTTCACTCCCAACCTGTCATCCATCAATTCTCATAGAAGTGACTATCCACCCCATTCATTAAAGATGATGATTTTTCAGATTGTAATTCTAAAATATAAAGATGTTAAAGATAAGAGGTCTTATCATAAGCCTGCTTACCACGTTCATAGGGAAATAGCTTAGCTGACATTACCAATACTGCCTACCAAAACAAGGTAATGGCTTGAAATCTCAAGACAAGGAGTCTCATCACGAGCTAGCTTGTTCAGTTAGACTACTACCAGTGAGTGGCATTGTCAATATCTGGCCACCAAACCAGGGCAATGGCTTTTCATCTTATAAAAAAGAATTCAGCAAAAATGAAAATGAACAAAATATGAAAATATGTTTTAAATTCATTCTGATAATCACACTCTTGATTGGATGGGACAATGGACGATCACATGGTTAAAAGGTATCCTTGTCGAGACTATAAACGTTTGCTGGTAGCAGAGGCTCTACCTATGACAGGCGAGTATACTATAAAAGCTGATTTGGAGAAGCCTTCCTATTTCTACTATTTATAAACCAATCAAGGCCTATTTGAAACTTTAAATGTACCAATTCTAAAAATGTTCGAAAGGAAGAAGTTATCAAAATTATTTCTGTAATGTTCAGAATACATAGATGCATAGTTATATCAGAACTTTCCTTACAGTTGAAATTCTATTTCAAAAAAGTTTTAAAGTATTTTGATTTTTCTAGAGATAACTGGTTCTCCCAGTGAATCACCAATTGTTGTGCCTTGCAAACAACCCCCCATTTCATATTTATTTTTGTTTACAAAAAACCATTAAAATATGAAATGGGTCCCTCTTAAAATAAAATTGATGTCAAAACTCTTACTTTGTAAAAGTCCAACAAATCAAAGGAGCGCTTTATAAACTTACCCTCAAAAGCAATATCTCTTTAAAAATTGGAAATAAAACAAATATGTGTTTATTGCCATAAAGCGATCGCAAGATCGCATATCGCAATAACATAAAGGATGCACCAAGCAATCAAAAGGCTCCCCCCCGACACGATAAAGCTATCGGCGATATCGCAATCGGCAATCCCCTTGTGCACCACTATCGCGCCCATCGTTAAAGCCCCGACCCGATAAAGCTATCGGCGATATCGGCAATCGGCAATCCCCTTGTGCACCACTATCGCGCTCATCGTTAAAGCCCCAACCCGATAAAGCTATCGGCGATATTGGCAATCGGCAATCCCCTTTGTACGCAAGCATTGTACATATGCCTTTTGTCGATGCGATATCGGCGATCGGTGATCGGCGGCTTCCCCTGTTGAACCCTTAATGCGCATAGGCCTTTCGCCGATGCGATATCGGCGATCGGCGATCGACAATATTCAAAGTATTGTTAAAACTACCCACGCGCCCTTGCCCGATCTGATGCGATAAGGCACAGTTCTCAACGAAAAGCCGTTAAAGTGATTGGAAAGCCCGAGTTAATGAAAATTAAGGCATAATCATCCCCGCTCGGTCGCCAGTACGCCCATTGCATGATTTAAAAGATCTTTCGGCAAATACTGCACTAATGAGCATTTATAAGGTGGCAGGTCCTATACGGTCCCTTAATGAATCCATCCCCTCAGATCTGCCTATAGATCGTCTTCGCGCTGTTTTAATAAAAACAAAGTATATCAACGTTCTTCTTTCTATTTTACTTTCAATTGTGAGTTTCATTGTTATCTCAGTGTTACGCCGAAACCACCTCTCTGTGCAGAATACAGATTTTCAAAGAAATTCAGGCATAATGGGTAAAAAGCAGAAGAAGGTTGCAGGCGTTATCGATTCACCAACCGCGCCACAAGCGATAGTAAACAGCAAGAAAGGTTTGATATCAGACACGACGTGCGCAGGCCTTGCCAAAACAACTTGGCAAGGAACTTATGATTTGTTAGAGGCCGAGAAACCTGAGCAGGTGGTAGAGCAAGCTACCGCAGATTCATCGAAAAAATCAGAGTGCACTCTCAAGGACTTGGCCGATTCCTTCCTACATAGGATAGCGGCAAGGGAACAAATGCTCCCATACACTGATGTTATCAAATGGGCAATCGAGGAAATTCCTATCACAGACAGAACTTTCGTCGCAAAAGATGGAAGGATTTTTGGGTCTTTCAAGCCAGAAGATTTGAGGCAAATTTATCATTTGCCTATGCCAGAGAAAGTATACAATAACGCATTTCTGGAGAAGTTCGCAAGTGAGAATGAAATTGAGTCTGAACCTATCAAAGATTGGAGGCAGAATCCAAATAAGCACAAGCATGAATCCTCCGGTAAGACTCAGTTCGACTCCTTGTGTTTCAACCTTATTGCTTATGCCGCTATAATTGATGTGTAGATTATGGGGTTTGCCATGATTCTTGCCATTTTCCACTATCGAAATTTGGTTCCCCTCATGCGAGGCGGGCAGTTCAAAACAGTTGGATTATGGATGGGGTACTATCCTTTCGGATAAAGCTGCCCTTGGCTGTTAGGTGAATAGGAATTAAAATCAGAGTCACGAGAGAATAATTTCCTCCGTTCTACTACAGCGCTTATATTTTAGATACATTTTGTGCTTTAATTCTGAATTCCCCATTCTCGGTTGGAGATGGACCGCACAGGACCCCTCCCCCATCCATATTTACCATCGCAAGATGTGGAAGTCGTCTCATAAGAATCACTTGTACCAAATTTGTAACGGTTTCATGGTTCCTATTTATTATGCCATTTTTGACAAGCCTATTCCAAGGATCTCCTACTTAGCCTCTTTTGATCTGTCGGCAGTGGGTAGTTGGTTTGGGGAAGAACATTTTACTTATGTTAGAATCTATGGCAGCCAAGCCAATCCCCATGTCCTCCCCTTATATGTCCCTGACAAACTGTTAGCAAGAGAAATTGCATACCAAATCACAGCTAAGAGTACCACACAGACTCTTAAGCTAAAGCAGAAAAGGGGCTGGCCAACTTTTCCTCTCAGATGTGGAGTCTTTACCTTGCACGATTTAAAACATGCAGAAAAAGAAGCCTTGAAAATTCAAGCTCTAAATCTTCCTATAATCCCAAACAGGCATATGACCCGAACAAATATGCATACGCCGCTCTAGAACATGCCAAATTATCAACATTTGAGCATAAAGAGGATATATTCGATGATATTTTTGCCTCAGCGGAATCAATTGGTCATGCTAAAGAGCTTTCCAGGACAAGATATAATGACGAAGGGTTATCTGAGTTTAATAAGCTCAGGGAACGGAGGTTGCAAACTCTGCCCCTGGACTTAATAATGCCAACCCAAGCAGCATCTTCAACCGAGCCTGGCCAGCAACAAAAGAAAGAACCCCCTGCCACACTGAAAACCAAAACCAATGAGCAGGAGGAACAACAGAAGAAAAACCAACAGGAAAAGCTGAGGAAAGAGCAGGCAGAGCGTTTAAGGAAGGAACAAGAAGAACTCTTGAAGAAAGAGCAGGCAGAATGCTTAAGGAAGGAAGAGGAAGATAGGCATAGAAAAGAGCAGGAAGACAACCAGCGACAGAAGCAGGCAGAAATGCGGCAGAAAGAACAGGAGCAACAAGAGAAGGAGAAACAGGAACAACTGTTAAAAGAGTCCCAGTCCACACAAAATACCACCGATACTAATAAGGGTGTTGTCACAGACCCTGAGCTGCAAAAGGAATGGCAGCATTTTAGTACCATTATCGGTGGAGGAAAGGATTCACAGAATACTGAGACTCCTGAAAGAAGCAGCATACAGAAGGAAAGCTCATCTCAGGCTTTGAGCACAGCCACCAGCCCACCCAAAACCATGAATGTGGAAATAATTCCAAAAGGTCCTAGCGACCAAATCACTCTCCAAGTAGAAGACATTCCTCCGTTGAACGTCTTTTACAGCCCTAAGCATAGAGCCGTAGTAAAGCGATCGAGAAAGAGACAGAGGTTTGATCAACCTTCCCTCTTTCCCGAGCAATCACTCATGGGCAATGTAGTCTGGAGGGAGAAACTTGATCCCTCTGATGATCTAACCAAGCTGTCACAATATGCCGGAGCTTATTCAGCTGCCACTATCGACAAAGCATCAGAGGTAACCCTTCTCTTAAAGACTAAGGACCAGGAGATTTTCACACTTCAAACGGAATTAGCAGATGTCAGACAAAGAGTAATACAAGCTGAGCATCAATTAGCAGAACGTCAACAAGAAACAGTGCGTGCAAGCGAACAACTAGTGGAACAACAGAAAATAAATAGCCAATTGATACAGCAATGGGAGGAGGAGAAACAGAGGATCACCCAGGCAGCCATCCAGAGACAAAATGAGTTGACAGAGGCGTTGGAGCAACTAAAAACGGCAAATGAGCAATCTTTGAAGGCTAGGGATGAGCATATCGCTCAACTTGCAGCACAGTTAGAGACTACCAAGGGAGATGCGCAGATAAAAGAATTCCAAAAGGAGGCGATGATTATCAACAAGGTGCTTGTAGCGCAAGTTAAACTCTTGGCGCAATCCCTCTCTCAAGCGGAACCGCTCTGTGAGTTAGCTACAACTATAAGTGAGCAGGTAGAAAAGGCTAGAGATGACTACAATCAAGCCGAAGAAGATATCACAAACTATCTCGAATGGCAAGATTCAAAGTCAGGAAAGGAAGCCAATTTGCCTAGGATACTGGAGGTCCATAAAAATATATTGTTTACAGAATGGCAAACACAAGTATTAAAGGCAGAAAGGGCAGCATCAAGATGTGTATTAACTGCTGGTAATTTGGTTGATCTAGTAAATAATACTCTCTATCTAGCCAATATTATTTCTCAATGCACACCCGAGAATATTACTACTGCAAACACATTGGAACAAACATGCTACCCTGATTTAGAGAGCAAAGCAAGGTCAATTACCGGGATTGACACTTTAAACATAGAAGCATATTGGCGGTTTCTAATCAAGCTGCATGAGCAACGATCTGCTCTCAAATGCCTAACCGATGTCGTTCAATGCATGATCCCCGACATCCAAGACTCCACCTACGCTGCCCAGCTTAGTTCTCGGCTCAACAAACCTCCTGAAGTTGAGCCAATGCTCGCCATCAATCAACTCAGGTTCAAAGGGAAGCACCCGACAGAATGATTCATCCTCTAGCTCCTCGGATTTCCAGCAAAAATAGCAACAAGAATTTATTGACATCAGCTTAGTTAGCTTTTCTGTTTTATAGATATTTAGATTAACATAGTATTTATAGACCCTTTCATGTATTTAGAAAGGGTCGTAAAATTTTGTATAAGACTTAACAGACTGAAGTTTGCACTATTGTGCTTCAGCCTCTATTCTTTTATGAAACTCGACCACTTGCTTTTACTTTAACGAAGAAACTTCTTGATTCAATTGTGCACTACTGTCATTGATTTGAGGAATGTTTATGCGTCGAAGTAGAAGCTACACATAGCGATTCATATCGGGAGTGGCTTGCTATTCAAATGGTATTTCTATCTTTTGTTTGAATTCAGTCTGTGTATGTGAATTCGCTGTGTAATTATTTCCTGCTATCATTAATTGTATGCATACGCAACAATAGGAAATATTACTCATGCCACTATTGGATGTTTATACGATATGCCTTATTTTTAATCATGTATGCGTTGATGGTATGAACCTTTAAAGTCTAGTAGTATCGCTTTAATCACTGTGTCTAACTATTTAGGTACAACAATCTTGAATGATTTAATATCTCTGTTTTGAGAATGCAATCATCTATATAATTGTATTTTTAAGATATAGAACATCAAAAGCTACGCTTTAGAAGTTCAAATAGATTCCTGGGATAGTTTAATTTACTTATATTTCTGTCAATAGTTTTAGTCATCCACCTATCACTACTGTTATCTACAAAGTATTCATTCATCCCATTTATCTATTTCTGGGAAACTGGTCCCATTACCCCCAATCGGAGCCACTACCCCAAACGGAAAAGGAGCTGTACTAAGGTCCGAGCTGGGTGGTTTCCCCCAATGTTGGTGCAGTGATTTTCGAGGAATCAACATTTTTGGCGCTAGAAGGAGGGCTCCGACTATGAATGGAAAGCAAACCTAAACCCACAAGCCATTCTAAGAGTAATTCTCCCTCCAATTCTCCTAGTCATTCTCGATCGCGTGTTGGTTCTCCAACGCGTAATCAAGAAGAACAGGAAACAACTACCACTGCTCACACCCACCATCCCTCAGAACAATTGAGTCTTGAATCTCCTGAAGTCCAGTCTCTTATCCATAAACTTCAGACTTTCTCGATCTCGCCACAAAGATCTGAGGTATCCCAAAGCAATGCGACTTCGCAGTTCAATCTATCCCATCCACTTACCAGACTTCAAAGTGGAAAACTTGGTATCGAACCCATTGAGTTCCCCTTGCCCGAAAGGAAAAGGGCCAAGAAACACACTGAAGAGTCTGATAGTGGGGAACTTTCATCCACATCATCCATCTCATCTCCTCATCTGCAAAGTCAACCACCCACTTCTCCATTACATATTGTTGTCCACCAGCGAACAGAAGCTTCATCATCTCAATCGGCTCACCCTTCAGTATCATCTTCGTCCCATACATCTGAAACCCCAATAGTAGTATCAACCCCTGGTACTATTACAATGGTAGATCCATGGACCAGACCGGGCACGGTCAATATGCCTGCGCCATTGCATCCTTTACTAGATGCACCCGAAAAATGGCTCCCTAAGTTCAACCCAGATGATGGAACTCAGGCCGAAGAACATATTAATAATTTCATGCTATCGGTCAACCTAAAAGGGGTAGCCCATGAAGATGTTGTTGTAAGACTTTTCCCTTATACTTTGCAAGGATCAGCAGGATCCTGGTATTTCTCTCTACCCTCTGGATCTATTACCGACTGGAATACATGCCAAGAGCAGTTTCTTACTAAGTATGGAGATGATAGGTCTTTAGGAACCTTAATAAATGATCTCTCCAACTTAAGGATAGAACATAGGGAACCCATTAAGGAATTTAATGCTCGTTTCAATAAGCTCCTTAACAAAATCCCTACTGCTTCCAAACCAAGTGAACAAAAACGAAGCGAATGGTACATCACTGCCCTACTTGCCAATATAGCTATTTTCGTAGATCGGGCTGGGAAACCTACCTTAGCAGAAAACATGAAAGAAGCACTTGATGTGGAAAAGCGCATTAATTCTTTAGAAAAGAAAGCTGCCTTGGAAGACAGAAAAGCCAAAAAAGTTTCTTTTAAAGAAGACTCCAAAAAGAAAATCCCTAAAGACCCATATGATATGGAGGGACTGCAAAAGGTTCAGAAGAAGAAGAGGCAACCCCACCATCTGGCGATGAAGAAGAAGTAGCTGAGTGTCATGGAATGTGGGATTTCATACTCCCAGATCCTGATACAGATAATGAAGAAGAAGCCTTCCCAGTCACCACCAGGAGTAAAGGTACTCCTGAACCTGCCCAGGTGGCTTCAAAGAAAAGGTGCGCAGGTGCTGCTACATCAAAGGAAAAAGTACCTCCAAAGAAACCACCTGCAGTAATCCCTCAAAACCAGCCCTCAGTTTCCCCTTCAACTTCTAAGACGTTAGTGGTATCCGATTCCATGGAGTACAACATTGTTGATGACATGAAAAAGACCAAAGCCAACATAACCATGTTTGAGCTTAGCAAGCTAAAGCATCAGCAAAAATTACTCCTTAAAGAGTTGAATGTTGTCCCTTCTACTCCTCTTCCTAGTTCAAAGGCTGCTAATGACTCAGGTCAGTCTACTCCAGGTATGGTTGAAGCTACAGATTCAGTCCTAATCGGCAACATGTCAAGCTCTCACACTCCACCATTTCTCCTAACCTATGAAATCTATAATAGAAACCTGCACAACTGTTTAATTGACTCAGGGGCATCTTCTAACATAATGCCAGCTTCAGTTTGTTCCAAACTGAACATAGAACCCTAGAAGTCCGCTATCCATATTGTTCAATTAGATAGGACTAAGGTACAGGTTGTTGGTGAAATTAATTCCGTAACCATCAGGTTGTCAGCTGATCCAAGAATAGTACAAAGAATTGATATCCTTATAGCTGATATACCTGAGTTTTACGGTTTAATTTTGAGCAGAGACTGGTCTGAAAAATTGCATGGGTACATTTCTACTGATTGGTCACACATGTGGCTTCCTTATAAAGGCAAGCCAAATCAAATAAAGATAGACCAAGAAAAACATATGACCCATACAGTCACCGACTTTGAACAGGAAAATCACCCTGTAGCTTTCAACAATAACATTTTGGGCAATTATTCGTCCGAGTCATTCTTTGGCAACTTTGTTGCCCAACCCTCCCCTTTCTCAGCTAATCATTTTACATCTCAGATTGAAAATTTTTCACAAACAGACAAGTCTAGATGTTTCAATGATTATGAGAATGCTGTAAATATCGCTGTTAATACTCCTTTATTTTGGTCTTTGTATTTTGATGGCTCTAAGTCTAATGAAGGCTTAGGAGCAGGATGCATTTTGGTTAGTCCAAATGGGGAAAGAACAATGCTGTCTTGTAGATTATAATTCGAATGCACTAACAACACAGCCGAATATGAAGCCCTAGTCCAGGGTTTATATAAAGCAATCGGCCTTAAAGTGCAATACTTAAAGGTTTTCGGTGATTCTGAAATCATTGTTAAACAGGTTAGAAATGCAATTCATTGCCTTTCCAATCATCTTAAACATTACCAATCGCTTGTGCAAGACCTTACTTCACATTTCTTAGCATTTAACATTTCCTCCATTCCTAGGTCCCAGAATTCAGCTGCTGACTTACTGGCCAATGTAGCCTCAAGGCTCCTACCTTCAGAAGACT
>APFE031035831.1:84712-145644 GCA_000404065.3 Pinus taeda | reverse complement strand
TTAACCACAAATTCACTTAAAAGGCTTAGAATTAATAAAGATTGGAAAAATATAAATGTGGCCCAATGATAATGAAAGTGGGATGAATGTGGTGACATAGTAGTGAAATGGAGTTGAATGGAAGTGATATAATGGACATAATAGTGAAAGTGAAATGGAAATGAATGACATTTTCAAGACTCAACATACCCCCCAACTGAAGCTATTACATGTCCTCATGCAATATATATTACATTAACTCTTTCGATCCTTGAGCTTTGGCTTAACTTTGCATGATATCATTTGATAACTTCATATTTCTGCAAAGTGTTTTACTTGAATTGTTACATGGTTGGTTCTTGTGTTACAACCATTTTTCTTTTTGTTGTTACCTTCTATTTTGATCTTTGAGCTTTGCATAATGATATTTGATTATTGTTGCAAAGTATATCTTTATTGGATTGCATAATGGTTGGTTCTTGTGTGACAACCATGATTTTGTTTGTATCCAATTTATCCTTTAAGCACATTTTTTTTTTGAAAATCCATTGTATGCTCATTATAGCAATGTAATAATTAATATATGTTGGAAGTATGTGGGCTCCTGAATATGATATGGACATGGCAAGATATGAATATGAATGTATTCCCCCCCTCAATTGATGGTATTGGCAATTTTATGAAATGAGGAAGAGAAATGTTTTTCCAACAATTATCATTCTAGCTTTTTATGGAATTCTATGGTCAAAAGTTAGAAAATGACGTACCTTCACTCACCCTTTGGAATGGATGAGTTGTATGTGTGGTGGCTGAAAAATTCTAATCATATTCTTCTTCAAGTGGCTGAACAAGAAGAGTCATGGATAAAGAGTCGAGATGACTTTTTATTTCTTCTACTAAAACTTGTGGAATCTGCTTCAAAATGCTGAAAATAATAGTCTTCGTGTCTTCAAAACTCATTGGCATAATTTCTACTATGTGAAAAGATGTTTTGATGTTTAACATAGCAGGAAATTGTTGACTTAGTGACCGTTAATGGATGCCACTAGTCAACATGAGAACTCTCACCATTGATGACAATGAGAGTCAAGATTCCCAAACACATCTTGCTAGGTACGAATGAATTTGCCGACGTCAAGTCACCTAGAAGATCTGACGAACAAGGGACATTAATGTATTCCCATTGTTTGTCAGCATGAGAACTTGCCATTAAGGCATGCAAGACTCAAGGTGTTTTTACAAGGAACTTAGACTCAAAGGACTATGGAATCAATAATTTGCATTGAAGCAGGGCTTATTTGTGGAATGAAAATGACAGGAAAGGGAAGATGGAAATAGAAGATGGCAATGGAGAGTAGAAATGGAAATGGGCAATAAGCATGTGAATGAGCCGCTTGCTTTTATTTGTGGGTTATGAATGGACAAAAAGAGATGGAAAATGTATGTGAATGTAAATGGAAAATATGGTGTGAAATGAGGTGAATGGTTTATTATGAAATATGGATGTGATGGAGACAATAGTATCTAAAAGTTTTTCAAGTGTTTGGATCTGATTTTTCATAAGAAAATTTCCTCTTTGTTGTTGATCATCCTCTTATGAAACAAATTGGTCTCTTAGAGAGACACCATCCTCTTGTAGTCATTTGTCCTTCCTCCTGAAACCTGCAAAAAAACTAATACTTCTTCTGCAATAGAATGTAAGATTAATCAAAGGAGAGAGGTGATCAATCTCTCTAATTATGAATTATTTACACACAAAACTAAGAATTTGTATTAATCAGAAACAAGTTTCAACAGGAAATACTATATAATATATATATATAATATATATATATATATAATATATATAATATATAATATTATATATATATATATATATACATGCTTTGGAATTGGTGCTCCAAGTTGAATGTTTCTTCTTGTCAGCAATTTATTTTATTATTTATTATTTCAAACCCTAATGATGGATTTCTCATTGTGTAGATCTTTTTGAGATCTTTGCAACGATACTTGAATCATCAAAATCTGATTTTGTATGAGAAAGTTAGGTTGATTTGAACAATGAGGTTTTTCAGCTACAAATTGATGTTTAACTGCGGAATGTGCACAGTTTCTGTAGCTAAAAATCTTGAATAAAAATTTAGCCATTCATCTTTCAGTATCAGTCCAAAATTAATCAATACCTTCAGAAAAGTGAGTAAATAACTTATTCATTTCATTGATTCAATTTTTTTTTTTCTTGACATGCAGCGACTTAGTGTGGCGACTTAGTGATAACACACACCTTGACTTCCCTTTGACTGGGGTCTTTTTCGTCGAATTGGATCAAATGAATAGGACACCATCCATGTACTGACATTTTCTCAGCTACCCATGTGGTTCGTTTCGTCTTTTGACACCTATAACCTATAGAAGTATGAAAATGGCTGCGGAATTGCGAGTTAGCTGTGAAATCAAGCTGCATTCCATAGCTAAAAGACAATCAACCATCAGTTTTCTGATTTAAGTTATTGGAAAAGATATTTTATGGAGCCAAGTACCAGGGAGAGAGACCCTAAGAACACAACTGGTGCACAAGACCAATTATTCATGATCTGCTATATATATATATATATATATATAATATATATATATATATATAATATATTAATATAGTATATTATATATATTTTTTTCTTCACTGTCTTCCTGAAAAATAAAAAACTTTGTAAATGGTATATGAAGCAAAATACCTTTAGTGATGAAAATATAACAAAGTAATGGAAATGTATGATCTCTTCAACAGCTTTAGTGACTCCTACAACAACCTTTTAAACATATCCTTGACTGCAAAATGACCCAATGAAGGATACTCAACAAAGGTTTCAAATTTGATGGCAATGTGGCAAGTGTGGCAATCCAACACAAGGGCATAACCAGATTCATACTGATAACCTGTGCGGTAAAGTTGGAAGCTTCATTTGCTGGATGCCATGTAACCGTGCTTAATATTCTTAACTCCTAGCATTGAATACTTTGCCACATCCATCCATCCGCTGTAAAGAGCCGTATTCAACTTGTTCACATTAACCATTGTCATGTTCAATCATGATGTCAAACAGGAAGTAATAGAACAGGTAAAGACGGGTGGCAACAAGCGGGAGATGTGTAGTCATGTTTAAATGCTAGCACATAGTTGATTCCTAATTGGAATTCCCTTCCCCAGACAACCAAATTAAATCATAGCCTGTTCATTAATTCAAACTCGTTTTTCTTCACGCGGCATACAAAAAGAGGCTTTAGAGAACTGATAAATTCTCCCAAACCGCTATGAGTTTTTTAAAACTGTTTCTGGATAATCTAATTGACCCTATTTCTGAAAAAACCCATGTTTTATTTTTTCCAAATTTGCCTCCATTTGGACAGATCATGCATTCAAAGTTTGACCTTTTTTATTATTTTGCATTTTCCTGAATGACTGTTTTTACTGTTCTGCATTTTATGAATTGCTGCATTCATTTTTTTTTCTTGTTTGATTTGCAATTTGAACATAGGGAAATAAAAAATGAACAGTATTGAATTTTTTAAAGACATTGGCGTTGTTTCATTTGTTATGAACATGTACTTTGACTGTAAGTGATGGTTTCACAAAGGTGGAACGGTTGTATGAGCAGAAGATGGAGGAGGATTGCGGAGAAAACCAGTGGTTACAAAATGGAAAGAATACAAAGCATGCAATGAAAATGAGTTCATAGAATAGAGGCTTGTATAAATAGACCCTAAACTGGCAATCATAAACTCAGTGAGAGAGTATGGAAACAGAGTGAGTCTGGCAGAATTTTAAAATAAAAGGCTACAGAGTGGACATTAACAAATTCATAAAATGACTACATAATGGTGTATTGGATTGAAGAAAATAGAAGTTTCTTTATCCTTTTGTGAGGATCTGAAGTCCCGAGAACAAAAATTAAGAACAAAAAAATCTTTTGTTCTCTCAGACTTGCCAATTGATAGATCACTCCACCATTTCTCAGATTGCAAGATAGGAAGGAATTGTTGCGTGTGAACCTCTAAAATATCTATCATCGCAGAATTAGAGAAACTTCAATAATTCACATGTGCTCTATGTGGTGCATGACTGTGACCTTCAACTTCAGAGTTGGATACCTTGATATTATTGCAAATGAATTGGTAGTTCTATTGATATTTCAACACAATGAGTTGTCAATGCCTTTTCTACAAGATATCTAGCTAATCCTTCATACCCTATCTGTGAAAACTAGATTAGCAGAAGTCCAACCAGATTCCAAAAACACAGAGTTTTTATTTTAACACAACAGTCCATGCAAGTTGATTTATTTGATTTTTTTTTTTAAATGTTCTTGCAGGTTTATTTCAAGGCTAAAGCTTCAAACAAGAATGCAGATTTTCTATTGAGACCACAATGGAAACTGGAATTGGGGATAGCCATTAATTATTTTTATTTTTTCTCTAAAATTGTGAAATTTTATAAGAATGATTAATGATTTTCAATTTCAAGCAGCAAAGACTTCAAGTAAAATATACTAAAAATAGGACTTTGACTGAGGCCTTAAGATGATTTTTTTATCAATTTGGGCTAGGTTACTAGGATAGGATCCATGTCGGGACAATTCTGGAGATGCCCATGTGGTCAGTTTCTTCATTGGACGCCTGTAACCTACTAAACCTTGGAATTGGCTGTGGAATTCAAAGTTAGCTGCGGAATCAGGCTGCATTCCGCATCTAATTTGCAGAGTCTTATTAAAATAGGACACAATGTTTTGAGGACCACTACAGACCATAACCAGTCAATCTTGGACAGTTGAACCTATCAAAGCAGTTGGTTTTTTTTCTTTTTGAATCAATTGAAATGATGAAGTTTATTTTGTCTCTTTTTTTGTTTTTTGTTTTTGTTTTTTGTTTTTTTACATAACAATCCTTTTTCCGATCCTCTAGATCACACAAAGTGTAGGAGGAGAGCATACTTAAGAAATTATTAATTTTTTTTTAGATGTAAGAAATAAGGTCTCCTAATTACACTTCCCCGGAAACGGCACCAAAATGTCTAGTCAATTTAACGTCTTAAATTGCTCTACATAAATTAACAATCCGGGTATTGTAAACTGATGAAGTGTGGTGCACCATATGTGCTTAGTTAACCTTTTTCTTACTTCATTGTTTTATAGTTTATGTTGTTTTTGGGATTTTTTTCTTGTTGGTTTCCTAAAGTGTTTAATGAAAATGGAAATCCTATTTTAAGGTCTTAAGAATACTTTTAAAGGTCAAGTATGGATGTAGATTTCAAGACAAGGTTTATGCCCCTTATAGTAACTTCCAAAACTTAGCACTTCAAAAGATCTCAAAACATGTTATTGATAAAATCAATACTTGAACAAAAGTGTAAATATGCAACTACTTAAATCAAGAAAAAGATGAAGTGTTGATCATGAAATCACTGTCTCTGCTGCCCATCTAATTATAGAAATAAAATCTAAACTATTGCATCCAAACAAACCAAAAATTGCAGACTAACGAAAACAAGATCAATTTACTTCACTTATAATACGATTGCTCGCCAAGTAGCTTTTCGGGGTTAAGCCATGGCTCCAGAGATAACATCAAATAACATGAAGAATTGATATCTAAATGAAAGAAAAATCAAATTACTTCACTTATAATCCGATAGCTCGCCAAGTAGCTTTTCGGGGTTAAGCCATAGCTCCGAAGATAACGTCAAATAACATGAAGAACTTGATATCTAAATTACCTACTTGCAGATAAATGAAAGCAAAATCAATTTACTTCACTTATAATCTGATAGCTCGCCAAGTAGCTTTTCAGGGTTAAGCCATGGTTCCGGAGATAACGTCAAATAACATGAAGAATTGGTATCTAAATGAAAGCAAAATCAAATTACTTCACATATAATCCGATAGCTCGCCAAGTAGCTTTTCGGGGTTAAGCCATGGCTCCAGAGATAACATCAAATAACATGAAGAACTTGATATCTAAATTACCTACTTGTAGATTAATGAAAGAAAAATCAAATTACTTCACTTATAATTCGATAGTTCACCAAGTAGCTTTTTGGGGTTAAGCCATGGCTTCGGAGATAATGTCAAATAACATGAAGAATTTGATATCTAAACTAGCTAATAGCAGCAAACAAATCTCACTAAAATCAAAGCATAACAACTGAAATTTAAAGGCTAAAAAGTTCAACAGAGAAGCAAATCTTAGATCACTACTTGATGCAAAAAATACATTAAAAAGCTAGAGAAAAAACTAATAAGCAAATACAAGAACATGTAAAGAAAAACTAATCTACAATCAACCGGTTGAACATACTTGCATGAATGGAAAATCTAAACTACCAAACTTGACAGCAATAAAATGACATACTTGAATGAAATCAAAGCAAAACTACAAAGCAAAATCTACTCTACCTTACATTATAATGTGCTCCATGACATCTACTTCACATCTCCTTCCATGTTGAGAACATCAAAGCTTTATTCAAATTATTCAAAATTACGAAGTACAACAAAGCTCTCCAAAGCTTTCCAAATCCATCAAAGAAGAACTACAAGCTCCAAGCTAAAGAGCTACCAAAAAGCTACAAGCTTAAGAACTAACAAGCTAAGCTAAGACTAACAAGCTAACAAATGAAGGATAGAGATCTCCTATTTATACAAAAAGATGAGAAGTCATCTCATTAATGAGAGTCCATGAATCTCTCCCTCTACCTCTAGATTTCTAATCAAAATAGGAACTGATAAGACACATGTCTTCTTAGAGTTTCAATACAATTAGGAGATGTGACACATATCTCCATGATCCCATGATTCTCTCCACTCAAATTCGAATTTGGCCTTAGGGTGCCACATAATGGTCTTCTAGAAGCCTCCTTTTTACCTACACATGTCAAAAATCTCAACCCACTTGTTAGGTATAAGCATATGCACATTATTTTCTAATTTTTAACCACAAATTCACTTAAAAAGGCTAAGAATTAATAAAGTTTGGAAAAACATAAATGTGGCCCAATGATAATGAAAGTGGGATGAATGTAGTGACATAGTAGTGAAATGGAGGTGAAATGGAAGTGATATAATGGACATAATAGTGAAAGTTTAATGGAAATGAATGACACTTTCAAGACCCAACAATTACCTTCAACATTGGTGGTAACTGCAAAGGTCTGCACAGTGCCCATTCTAGGAGGGTCGTTGCACTTTACTACCATGGCGGATCAGGCAACAATGCCATATGGGAGGAACTTAGAACTGAAGTTAGCGACACTTCCCATTCAATCATTACATGAACTCCACCAGGGAGTATTTGTTGAATTGAAAATCCGAGAAGAGTGGGTGCTCTTTGTGATCAAGGACATCAAGAGCCACAATGAGTAGTTAGCTAAGGAAGATTTCAGGGTGATGCAGGATGGGGACGTAACCGTTGTGTGCAAGTAGGAGCTGGAGGACGCCATCAATTAGAATTGTATGTTACTACCAAAGCTCCCCATATAGATTGAAGAAAATTCTGAAGAGAAGCTCCACAAGCTGGCAACCGCAGTGAAGGAGTCCAAAGTGGAGGTTGAATGAGTCAAATTTGAGATGCAGATGCAGGTTGTAGAGCTACAGATGAAGCTACAACCAACAACATCTCTAGAAGTTCAACAGAAGCATGAGGCTGATATTAAGGAAGATATGGAAGTACTAGAAGCTTTAGTTAAGGAATGAAGCCAATTTGTTTAGAACACCATGGAGATATGGGCCTCGCTGCAAGAGGACCCACATGTACAAAATATTGAAGCCGACATCAGGGAAAAAAATTACAATTCAATGAAATCAAGGAAACAATGTGGACCTTAGCACATTTGCAACAACTTTCTAGACTACAGCAAGGAAAGGCCATTCAAGCCCAGATAGAAGAGTTATGATGCAGAGCATCCATCATTTCAACAAGAATGCAAGCTTGGGCTGACAAAACTAGTCAACTCTCTCAGTTTGTTGAAAGTGAACTGAAAGGAATGCAACAGACACAGAGGACCATTGGCTTAGTAGTAGAGGGGCCAACTACTGAGAAGTTGGTTGAGGAGGTTTGAAAGGCCGTTGTATAGTGCACATCAGAGCTTCAAGCATTGAAGGTGGGTATAGTGGCCTTAAAGTGAAAGTCAAGGATGTACCAACAAAGTAACTCAAGACAAGTCATGTCTTTGTGTTGGGGGCCTGTTGGGACGGGGACCCCCAAGTCTAATTTTTGTCTACGTTTTGAGTCATTTTGATGTAAGACTGTAAAGTCTCTGCATTTTGAGGAGAAGAGCAACAAAATGTTAAGAGTCAAAGGGGCTTTTAGGCATGTCAAAGCCCCTTATTTTGTAAAGGGATGGGTTGTTTTGATTATACAATGAGCTCCACCCATGGTTCGCGGACCTTGGTAATGTAATGTAAAAGAAATAAAAGGGAGTCATTAAGAAACTTATGAATAATTAATGAGTAATATTTTGAGCTTGCAATTCTGTATTCTGGCGAAGGGGAAGGCTCCTACAGTTGAGTGCGTGAAGACCTTAGTAAGTCTACAACTAAGTGCGTGAACCATTGCAGTTGTGTGTGCAGGGTCAGAAGAAGTCTATTCTTTGAAGATATAGAATAATAAAGCATAATTGAAGCAATTTTGTGTGTTCTCTATATATTTATCTGTTTCTGTGTTTATGCTTATCTATAATTTGATTATTTGTGATATTTTCTTAATTACATTGCAAAGGTCCAAATCTACTTTTATATGGTAACTTATGCATGTTATAACAATTAGGTGAAGCTTATAGATCTGATTAAGTAGAAATCGATTTAAGTTTTTGGTTCTAAAGATAAGGGTTTGCAAAGGTCAAATTAGCCCCTAGACTAAGGAAACACCTCACTGCTACATCACATATCCTTTTGGATGCAGAAACCTGATTCTAGCATCCCCAATACTACCTCGGGTGAGACTACAGTCTATGCTAAGCGGACTATTGCCGAAAGGGCCAGTAGTGTAGGGTTTTGTTGGTTAGCGCAACTAACTTTGAACCTGGGTCCAATCCCACTCAAGCCAAGAGAGTGCACAAAAGAGTGCAAAGTGGACCACGCAATGGAGTAGTTTGAATATACCACATGGTATAAGAGCTTCGGGATAGGGTGAAGCCCATTATTTTTGTAATAATGTAAAAGATCAATGGGTTTTGGGACCATGACTACTTGTTTTAGGGATTCCATGGTATTTGGACCAATGTATTATAATGATGTAACCCTTGATGCAATAGCATATATAGGGTCAAATAATAAGAAAATCATTAGTTGTGATCCAGATCTATGTTATGGTTGAACTTTAGTGATCTATTGTTTGGGAAAAGAAGGTGAGGCTCTGCAGATGAGTATGCAGATGACCTGCAGCTTAGTGCGTAGGTCAAGAACTATTTGTTGTACAAAGAATCATTATATTAGAAACAATTCTTGTGGACGTAGCCCCACATTGGGGCGAACCACGATAATTTGGTGTCTTCATGTGTATATTTTCTTATTATTTGTTGTAGCATAACAGTTTATTATAGCTGCACTTTATTTTAGCACAATGATGATTTATGGCTTTATACGATATGTTTTTAAGTGGTTAAATGAATGTAGTGAAGTAATTTATGAATTTTAGGAATAAGAAAACATAATAATACCATATCTCCACATCCTTCAAGGCCACAAAAGCCTGGTTCTGTATCCTCCCATAGTCACTTCAGGTGAGACTGCGATATTCTTGCAGGTCATTGCCAAAAGGGCTAGTGATTGAGGATTTTTTGGTGTGCATTATAGATTGAACCTAGGCCAGCCCAAATCATAACCAACGCCAATCAATCTCATGACCAATCACTGCCTATTTATGCATATCGCCCAAGGGTTTGTAAGCATCATTCACTCATTAATAATATATATATATATATATATTATATATATGAA
Source organism: Pinus taeda (assembly GCA_000404065.3). Taxonomy (NCBI): domain Eukaryota; kingdom Viridiplantae; phylum Streptophyta; class Pinopsida; order Pinales; family Pinaceae; genus Pinus; species Pinus taeda. The sequence goes on along the minus strand of APFE031035831.1, from coordinate 135,679 downwards.
ACTAAATTCAAGAATGCATTTTTGGGTTCTTAACATTGGATCAGAGACATTCAATGTTGTGATGCGTTGTTCCACTATTCATCATTCCACTCAATCCATACTTGTGGTTTGTTACCACTTCGCTTCTAGATTCTCCTCCATTAACGCCTCGACCTGTTGAAGGCTCAAGATTCTCTGCCTCAACATCGAGGAAAACCATCCGGTCATAAATTTAGGGCAACTCCTTTTACATTTGGAATGGTGGCTCCGACTGGATTTATTGGGACCATTTCCTTTAATAAAAGATATAAACATGGATGAGATATATAAGTTTGGGGCTAATTATGTAAATGAAAATAAGAAATATAAATAAATAGACTTAAAATATCTATCCTAGAAAATCTTTCTCTATATATGTGACTTCAGAAATATCTCACATGAAACATGACAATGTAGATCATCAAGTCCTTTGTGAGGTAAAAAACAAATAAAGATAACTAATTTAATTAAATAGTTAATTAAATTAGTTTTTGAAACACATTGCACATACAAGATATCATTGTTCATGCATATACTTGAAATATTTCAATTAAACACATCAATAGTGATAAAGCTTAATTGCTTGCAAAAACATATATGATAAACACAATTAAAATGATCATTCAACTCATAAACATAGTATTAATACACAGATAGTAGAACCTGATATATGTTGAATTTTCTCATACGTAAAAGAATAATGGTTTCGCTTCCTATTAAGATTGCTTCAGGTTACAGTAGTGTAAACAAAAATATTTCTTGACAAAATTCAAAACCCCTTCTTCATAACAATGAAGGGGATTTATAGTTTTTAATCAAAATACAAATATAGAAAAGTTCCATAAAATATTGGAGTGGTTTTAACAAACCACACTTAAAATAAAGTACAAAGATAATAATAGATTGTATTTGCAACAACTTGACTATGACTGAGATAAAGGTTGCTCTTATATACACTATCGAAGCTCACGTATATCTAACATTGGCTTTAATTTAGGTGGATGATGAGGTTGTATGCGCATTCGTGCAGTGAATAATGCATCACTGCATGCTGGAAGCATATGAATGATCGTGTTGGAGAGAGACCTCAACATCAACCACTAACTATACGGTTTAACTAGGAAATGCCAATGGCATTCCAAGTCAACCTTTGATATATTTTTGATCCTCTCGGCCTTATTTTTCAATGATTCTTGCCATTCTTTGATAAAAATTTTTACAACGGGTAAAGTATCCTCAGGGAAGTCCGAAATCAGGTTGGCCTGTAATATGCTGTCACTGATTGAGTCCGTGAAATTGTTTGAATTGTCTCTGGCATTGAACATTTCCATTTCTGGATGTTTGAGTCTTATTTCCCACTCTTGGAAAATAATCTCTTTTTTTTATTCTTCAATTTTAGGGAGGTCAACTGAACTTTCCTCGGTACTATCCTGCTGGTCTATAAAATAAGAAATCTTCTCCTCGATTTCCCTACAGTATGCCCTCAGATTGTACAATTGATTCACTAGTGAATTGCTTGATTGGCACAAGTCTTGGATAATGGGCAATTTATGATAGAAATAAACTTTTTGTTGAGCAAGTAGATTGATTTGTTCTCCTACTTCATTCTTGAACTCAACTATCTCGGGATTGATTTTTAATTGCTCAATATTTTTTTGAAGTTCCTAGATTTGAATATCCCTGCTTTGTATATTAGATTCATGTTGAATATTTAAATTATCAAAGTGCATTTGTAGTTTTTCAAGTTGTGCTTGCCATTGTTGAGCAATTTCTTGTTTTTTCACTTTCAAAACCATGTTCTAACTACATGATCCTTTCATCTTTCTATCATAGGATTTGCTGCACTTCATAGTATTTATTAATAGTTGCATTGGCATATGCTCCTACAAATTGCGAAATCCTTCCTAGATCCTTAGCATGAGTAGCTTGAGCATATTTTGAAAGTACTTCAAAGGAAGCATTACCAGGGACTAAGGCCTAGGTTTTTTCAGTTCTCTTTCCTTTTCTCTGTCTGCTAACCACCGCTCTATGTTTCAGATTGTAAAATACATCAAGAAGAGGAACTTCATCAATCTTCAGAATGACCTTAGAGGTTGGAAATACCGGGGTAACGTCCAAATCACCAGTTTCCATAGGTTTATTGGAAGCCTCAATAGTAAGTGAGATTTTATCTGTGACTTCGGGATTCTGTCCGATCTTCATCTAGAATGGAGTCTTCAGATTCTTAGGATCTGTTTCCTTAGCGAATTTCTCCCAAATCACATATAGATTTATGTTTGTTTCTTCACCCCATGAGAAATAAGAAGTCCCTATCTCTTTTGTTTCAGATACATTAGGGACCTATGATGTACTAGCTAAAATTTTATCCTGATCTGTATGTTGTTGATGAATCTTTAACTGATCCCTAGGAAAGTGAGAATTCCTTTGATCCCTATACTATTTAAACTGAATTAATTCTTCAAGACTTAGTTGTGTTGTTGCATGTTTCTCAACATCTGAATAAATGGAAACTAATGCAAACAGGTCACCAAATATGTCTAGCTCATTTGTGAATTTCTTGAGCTTAGCTTTTATAGTAACATTATTAGTTGTATCATTAGGGCCATACTATATATTTGGAATGGTTGGGAAATTTAGACACTAAATTTCTTCTATCTCAATAGTAGCATGCCTGAAAGTTTCAAGAGCATAGACACCACATTGAATAGGAAAGGTAGGCCACATTGTCTTTTTATTATCTTTCATGAATTTTGAAAGGCCATTCCCTATAGTTTGGTAGGTTATTTCTCGAGCTAGGAGTTTTCAGGAACATAAAGGGGTAACGCATGAGGTTTTGCAATAATTCTAAAGATCCAGATATAAGTGAAAGATTCTTCACCAAACCATCTTCCAATTGATAACAACTCATTGTTGGCCTCAGGTGAGATTCTAGGAGCTCTCTCATTAAAAACACTTTGGAAATGGGCAACATAACTCCATGGAAATTTTAGAGAGGTGAGTTTTGTATTTGGATTCCCAGATTATGTTGTGATAGATATGGATAGGAATAAGGTCTTCTATGGTCCATTTCCATCCCATATATGTAAAATCAGAAGTGAAACATATACCATCCATAATATAAGAACTCATATAGAAAGGGGGAACAACGTTTTCAGAACAAAAAAGTGTGTCTTTTCCTATAACTTAGGATTTGCATACTTATATTATCAGATAATATGGTTCCCCAATCCATAACATGTCCATCTGAAGCAACATCAATTAAGGGTACCCATTGTTCTAAATATTTATGGGTATTAGCATAACGAAACATTCTAAACATCACAACAACTATATAACAATATGGTACGACAATGGAAGCAATAGCATACATACCCTTGTCCTCGCACTTGTGTTTATTGGGATCCATTATGTTGTACCTGTTTCCTGTAGGTAGTCCTTGGATGCAAAAATTATGCTAGGAAACCAACTCAACTAGCCTTTATGTTCAAGATGGCCCTTGAACTAGAGGGGGCTCCTTTAATGGTTATGAGGCTTTGTTTAACGTTGCTCACTTGTCATTGAAAAGCATCCTTTGAAGTATAATGGAAAGATTTATAGTTTTAATTGTGGTTGGTTGGCGATCAATGGAAATCCCTATCCATGATTTAAGGCCTCTCTCACAAGGTCCCTTTAGAAGGTGTCAGCTTCCAGCCTGATAGCACGACTTAGCTTTTCAAGGATTATGATAGAAGAATGTAAGGAGATTCCTATAATTAAGCAGTAAGACAGACTTCTTAACAACTAGGGAAATTTGGATGCGTGTAGAATATTTCTACAGCCCAACAAAATATCTTCAAAGGAAACTGAAGGCCAAACTGAAACCAATTGTAAGAGGAGCTATTTCGAACAGATAGTCCAATAAGCTAATATTTTTTAATGACTATCAAAAGGCATAAAGCAAAAACCAGTCAAAGAGGAGTTATCTTGGACAAAAAATCCAATAAGCTAACCTCTTTCTAAAGGTTATGATTTTACAGGGGATTTCAGAGAGATTAAGACTTAATCTACACTTACCCACACCTTCATATAAATGCTTTGAACATGTGTAGAAAAAATATATGAAACACTAGAAAAACATACTGGAAAATACAAAATTATGTCAACTTGGAGCCATAAGGCTTTAATTAGAAATCCTATAATAGAATCTATTACAAAGTGAAGAGCCTTGGCATCAAAATCCTACACATATTACTTCAATTGATGAAGTATTTATACAATTTCCTCACAAAATATCTTGATAAAAATATCAAGAGCTATTACAAATATCTGAAAACTTTATTACAAAAGTACAACACAAATAAAGTTAACTAAAAATATTTGAAGAGTTCTAGTACTATCCTTGAGGATTTCTGTTGATAAATAAGAGAAATTTGAATTTGATTGAAACTCATATTTGATGAGGTGGCATCCAAGTCACTAACTGTCTTTGAGCTTTTTCCTCCCGAAATTATGAAAACTAGGGTCTTGTAATACCTTTGTTCCTCCCAAACCATAACAGATGTTAGAAACCCGAGAGACAATTTTGTAAATGATGATGTTGGAAACAAATACCTCTTTCATATTTTGAAAATTCATTTCCACCTGTTCAGACAATCGCATTTGAAAACATTGGTTGAAACAACAAAATTCATCGGAATCTCCCAAACCATAACCTTTGTTACAAAACCGAGAGAGGTTTTTGTATATAAGAATCTGAAGAATAAAACCCTCCTCCAATGTACCATAATTCATTTATGATAATCCACAATATTCTCTGAAAAAAGGTGGTTGAAATAGGAAATTTCTGGAAAATATTCCTTTAAAGAATCATTAGCATATCCCAAATAATAATAGCTATTAGAAAACAGAGAGAGTTTTTTGTACACGAGGATGTTATCAACAAAAACCTCTTTCCATTTCTGAAAATTGATTCTCGATGGTTTGTAAACCATGTTTTAATTTACTTTATTACATCACTTAATCATGTTTAAATGCGTGAACAACTAAATCAACCAACTAATGAGACTTAAATTTACATTTTGAGGGTGCATTTACTCTTGCAGACCATTTATTATTTTTAAACTACTAAAACATATTATTAAGAAAATTTAAATTATCCAAATTATCATGTTACAACACCTTCGCCATCCTTTGATGACCTCCGAGTGATCCTCATTTTATTTCATGAATTTCTCTAAAAACTGCTTCTTGTATTTTTTCTAAGGCGATGGTAGATGATACATCTTGCTTAAGTCATTATTGGTAAATGACCCAATAACATTGTTCCTTTTAGTCATGGAATTTCTCTATAAAATGTTCAAATGGTCAATAACCCATTTGACCATGTTTGTATAGGGAAAAATATTGGGTTGAGACACAATTATGCGCATGAATGAATTGGTGATGTTGTTATACGTAGTTTCAGAAACAAGGATAGAATCCTATGTTGTGATTGTTTTTCCTATGACCATGGGTTCTTCATCTTCAAAGAGCTTATAAATGGCCTCCTAAGAAGAACTTCCAGCATCGGGGGTGCAGGATGTATCTGAGAATAGAGCAGGAATTTTAGTAGCCTCAGGTGGGGGAGTGATTAGCTGTTGTTGAGCAACTGGTTTCTTCTCGGGTTTAGTTTCCCTAGACATTTCTGTTGAGTTTTGCTAATCAATATTGGACTGCAAAGAGAAATACAAGAACAAGTGGAAACTTTCTAGTTGAAGAATTACTTAGAGTGAATAACTAATTACATATGAATCTATGTCTTTTATGAGCAAACTCTTACGATATTGTTTAGAAATAATGAAACCATTAATAACTTTGAAATCATAATTTCGCTACATGGGTACACGTAAGCATATCGGAGGATTTTATCGAAGAAATCTTATGGCTGTATCATTGAAACATGCGATATTCTCATCCTCCGAGAGAATTTTAGAGTGTAACAACTAAAAATATAGGCGGGAAGAGATATAAGAGATCTTGTATTAGAGGTTTGATATCAGGGGTGTGAAAAAATAATAGATGATTGGAATTCCCGATATGAAAGTTCTGATATGAGTATCAGGAGGTTTATAAGAGATTAGAGGTTTGGGAATGTCAGAGATCAGCAATCAGTGTATCAGAGATGTGTGGATATCACAATATTAACAAAGTTGCTTATCCGACGATGAGCGGGAAGGGATATCAGTGATTAGTGACATGAGGTTCATATTGATAACTATAATATTTAGGAGCCTCGATAATGCTACGTGGAAATCTGATGGGGTCAGGATTTTATTATTATATTTGCAAATAATTGCTTTATCACTTTTAGGCTTAAAACATTTGAAAACTTCAATCAGGGAAATTTTAATTGCAACTTATCCTAAGAGGACATGTCACAATGTTCCAATAAAATTCTTTCGATAATAATTTTTAAACAAAATCTAATGGGTTGCTTATTTGCAAATATGTCTTGTGGGCCTAAGCTCCGATATAAAGGTTCCAATAAGGATTACTTCTCATTTAGTCAAGTTTTTTGGAAAAATGAAACTAATATTGTCTTATTTGATTGAAACTTAAAGGATTTTATTCTTAATTTAAAAGGCTCCCCATTATTTATTAGTTCTACTATTAACCTTAATGGGGGGTTGTTGAGTAGTACAACAATTGACGACATACTTAGCGAAACAATTATCTCTGTTAAAAATAAATGAAGTTTTAAACTATTAAAGAAAATGACTTAGAAAGGTAAAAATGCTTGAAGTTTTGATTGATAAAGATTACTCTAAATAAAATAACTTGTCATTTTGCAAAATATCTGATAACCTTTTATTACCTTTATTGGTCATTTAATCAGCTATAAAGATAAAGTTAAGGACTATAGAAGCTTAACTTTAAATATAGACCTTTTGTCACTAGTAGAGCCACTGCTTTCAGCAAGCATCCATAGCCTCGATAGGGTTACCATTTAACCAAAGATATACCAGTATCCCATCCACTTATACTAATATTGTTAGAGGTATTTAATTTTTTCTCTTAGAATTTTGTTTTGAAATTTACTTGAAAGCCATTGTCCTAGCTTGGTAACCAGTAATGGCAAAAGTGTCCTCAGACACATAATTTTATTAATCAGAAAAAATAAATTACATAATATGATTTTGCAAGAGTTTACACCCAAACAACCAAACACTCTTGCTATTTATAAGCTCTATGTCCTAACTACCTCTAATTATGGATCACTTATTAAATAACAAGTGTCCATTTACAATAAATGCTATAAAAACCAACTAGCTAACAAATATCATAAAATAGAGCCTAAGATATGACACATTTGGAGAGTCATATCTAGTTACAACAATATGCTAATTCTAAAAGTCTCCATTAAATAATTAAACATTCTGAATATAATTATTAATTCAATATCTTAAATTAATAATTATTTTATTCTAATTTTATAACCTATGATAAAATTGTATTTTTGGATCATCTAACATCCCCCCCTATGATCCAAAGATACATTACAATAGATACCAAGTTCATCCCTGAACTTAGTAAATTTTATTCTGCCAAGCGGTTTTGTGAAAATGTCAGAGATCTGATCTTCGGAAGGACAATAAACTGGCTTGAGGACATCTTTGGCAATAAGAGATCTGATATGATGATACTTGGTGTCCACATGCTTTGTCTTTGAATGAAAAACTGGGTTCTTGGCAAGTTTGATGGTTGACTGGTTGTCAATGAATAATGATGTAGCTTCTGCTTGAGAAATTCCCAAGTCCTCCAAAATTCTGCACAACCAAACAATTTCACATGCTGCTTCCCATGCTGAAATGTACTCTACTTTTGCTGAAGAAGTGGCCACTGTAGCTTGTTTCTTACAACTCCAAGATACTTCTGCTGACCCCATATTCATTAAATAACCTGATGTTGATGCTCGATCATCAATACTCCCAGGCAAGTCGCATCAGAATATCCCAAGTACAAAATTTTTAGTCTTTGTGTAAAGAAGACCAAAATATTTTGTTCCTTGGATATATCGAAGAACTCTTTTGGATGCATTCCAGTGGCTGTCTCGTGGTTCCTGCATAAAAAGTGAAAGAATACTGACTGCATAAGATATATCAGGATGAGTATTTGTCAAATAAATCAAGCTGCCAATCAACTGTCTGTAAGTTGTACTGTCCACCTTTCCCCCCCTTCAAATTTTGAAAGTTTCAAGTTTTGCATGGGGGTGAGAACAGGCTTGCAATCCTGCATGCCAAATCGCTGAAGAACCTCTGCTGCATACTTACTCTAAGAAATGAAAATATGATGTGGACGTTGGAAGAATTCAACTCCAAGATAGTAGTGAAGTAATCCCAAATCTGTCATCTTAAAACCTGCATGTAACTCCTTTTTCACCTATGCAATATGCTCATCATGGTTGCCAGTAATGATCAAATGATCTACATACATAACAAGAATGACCAAATATTTTTCCTGTTGTCGCACATACAAAGTATCATCAGATTCACTTCGTTGAAAACCAACTTTCTTAAGGTATTCGTTCATCTTTGCATACCAAGCTCGGGGAGATTGTTTTAATCCATATAAAGCCTTGATCAATTTGAGACTTTATGTTCTTGTCCTTCAACTTCAAAACCTGGCGGTTGGGTCATATACACTTCCTCCTGTAAATCCCAGTTGAGAAAAGCAATTTTCACATCCATTTGATGAACTTTCCATCCTTTCTGAGCGACCAATGCAAGTGTTAATCAGATGGTGTTCCATTTAGCTGTAGGAGCAAAAGTTTCCTCATAATCAATGCCTTCTTGCTGCGCAAAACATTTTGCGACAAGTCGTGCTTTATACTTTTCAAGTTCTCCTTTTTTATTATACTTAATTCTGTAAACCCATTTGCATCCTATGGGTTTAACATTTGTTGCACAATCAACAAGTTTCCAAGTGTTGTTATCAATTACTGCCTGATATTCTTCAATCATAGCTTGTTGCCATTCTTTATGTTTTCCTGCTTCTTTGTATGTGGAAGGTTCAGTAAAATCATTTGCTATTAAGGCAAAATTGCCTTCACTTCTATGTGCCCTTATGGTGCCTGTTTTATTCTGCTCATCAGGCTTTACATCTTTCAAAAGTTGAACTGCCCATTTTGGTAGTTGGTGCTCACTTGTTTGTGCTTCTGTAAAGTCTCAATCATTGTAAAGAGGATTAATATAAACTGATGTTCATCGTTCAGGTGAAAAATGTGGAGAATCACTGTCAGAAGAACTGTTACTGCTTGGAGATGTGGATGAACTGCTAGAAGACCTAGATGATGTTGTTGATGGAGATGGACTGGATGATTCATCTTCAGAGGAAGGAAAATCAAGTTCATACTAATTTGGTGAAGTTGGTTGACTTTGAATTTTTCCATTTCTTTTACTTCCTTTAGTTTCTAACTTGTGAAGAAGATTATCAATTTCTTCAACACTCTTACTCTCAGTTTCATAAAAAATGACATCCCTGCTCACAACGAATTTTCCATTGGTCAAAAGACGATACCCTTTCTTCTCATCAGAATAGCCAATCATTGTGCATTTTAAACTTCTTGATTCAAGCTTAGTTCGTTTTTCTTTCGGAACTAAGGCATAACACACTGACCCAAAAAATCTAAAATGTTTAACTCAAGGTTTGAAACCAAACCAAGCTTCATAAGGTGTGATTCCATCTAAAGAAGCAGTTGGAGATTTGTTTCTTAAGTAGACAGTTGTATGAATTGCTTCCGCCCAATATGTTGGACTTAACCTCTTGAAAGTTAACATGGATCTCGCCATTCCTAACAAAGTGCGATTCATTCTTTCGACTACTCCATTTTTCTTGGAGTGTAAACATTAGAAAAATGTCATCTTAATGCCAATTTCACTGCAATAAGTTTTGAATTCATTTGAAGTGAATTCTCCCCCATTATCTGTCCTGAGAGTACCTATCTTTTCTTTGACTTCATTTTCAACAAGTTGGCGAAAAATTTTAAACTTATCAAATGCTTCTGACTTGTTCTTCAAAAAGTAAACCGAAGTCATTCAGCTGAAATCATCAATGAATAGTAAGAAATATTTTCATCCACCAAAGGAAGTTTGTAGTGGTCCACAAACATCACTGTGAACTAGTTGTAGCCTCCTGTTTGCACACCATGAACTTGTTGGAAAATTTTCTCGATTTTGTTTGCCATAAATGCAAGCTTCACATTTTGCATTTTCCCTTTTGAAAGTGGGAAGTCCTTTAACCATTCCTTGTTTCTGCAATTGAGAAAGACTCTCAAAATTCAAATGTCCATATCTTACATGCCATAGTCTTATAGGTGAAATACCTGTAGTCACTGCTCCTGCAAAATCAGAATGCCTTGGAATAACTGTCCCTTTCATTCGTAACAATTTTCCATCTTCATAACCTGTCATGACTGTTTTCAAGTTCCGTTTCACTGAATTAATCTTCACTAAACCATCTTCCATAATCACCTGATGTCCTGCTTGTCGAATCGTGACTAAAGAGAGCAATTTTTTCTTGAAACTGGGTACATACCATACATTTGAAATCATTTTTTCTCCAATGTCAGGGAGAAAAACTTTTACTGCTCCTTTTCCATAAGGAGTATGTTTTGTATCATCAACAAGAAAAATGGAATTAAGTTGGCAATCTTGAAAATTCCAAAAAAAAATCACGTCGACAAGTCATGTATTGAGTTGCCCCGGAATCCAAGATCCAGGCATCTTCATAGTAACTTCTAAGATGGGATGAAAGTTGTGATGCTGGCGAGGAAGTAAAAACATATTTTGAGTTATCTTCATCTTGATCATTAGCAAATTGCGCTAAATGCTGCTGAAACTTGGGAATTTTATTAAGCGAAGTTTGACAATCTTCAGCATAATGGCCAACTTTGTTGCATCTTCGACACACAATTTGACTTAAGTCTCTTCCTCTTCCTGAAGATTGTCCTCTGCCTCTGCTTTGACCTCTATTTTGAGATTGTCCTCTACCTTGACTATTATATCCTTGTCCTTGAAAATTGCCTCTTCCTTGGTCATTTCCTCTACCTTGAAAATTATTTCTTCCTCCTCTGTTAAAATTGTTGCCTCTGCTTTGGCTTCAACCTCGATTATGTGCTGCTTGATTCTGATTCCATCTGCCTCTTCCTCGAGAACTATCTGCTGATGACTTACTTGTGCTGGCTTCTGTGAGAAAAACATCTTCACCAACTTTCTTCTTCTTTCCAAAAGTTTTATCATGTTGACTCAACATTTCACAAAGCTCATCAAACTTTAGTTTCTCTAATTTCCCAGTTACTTGTAGAGTCTCCAAAAAATGCGTATAGGAAGAAGGAAGCCCAACAATTACAATTGTGACCATAAAACTATCATCAATTGCGGGAAAACCAACATTAATAATTTCTTGCCTAATATTCTAAAGTCTTAATATATATTCAAGAACATCACCGCCTTCAGTTAATTTTTGTTGCAACAATTTGAAATTGTAGATCAACTTTCTTTGATTCAGGCTGAGTATCAAAGAGGTCTTTAAAATTTTTCAAGGCAGACCATGCATCTGTAGCATTTTCTATATGGACATACATTTCATCATTCACAGACGATTTAATAAGAGCTAAGGCTTTAGCGTTCTTGATTTCCCATTTTGCCAGTGCATCTGCATTTGTGGGTTTATTGGGTTTAACATCGCCATCACATATTCCCTGACATAATTCATTGTAAATGAGTGTGCTTTCGATGAGACAATGCCATGTTTTATAAGATTTGGTGCCTTCTAGTTTGTCGGAATCAGAAAACAAATTAATCAGCTTAGACATTTTAGTGTTGAAGCACCGCACCAAGAATCAGAACAAAAAGGACAAGATAGTCAACACAACACACCACGCAAAAAACACGATCTATCGGGGCTTGGCCTTGACCCTCGAATAGTCGTCAAAACAGGAGAAAATTGACTGAGATTTGCACTTGACTCTAGTCAATTTCTCAAATTTTTACAAGGCAACTTTCAAAATTTGACTTTTTACAATGGTGCTTTTGCACAATCTGGTAAAAAAAAGAAAGTACCCCCCCTCAAAGTAAAAAATACTTTGAGTTACAATGTGATAATCCCAAAAAACTTCTTAAAAACAAATTACCCAACACACCTTATCTCCCCAATTTACAAATTACAAATAAATCTCCTTATTACTCCAAATACAAAATAAAACACTTATGTCTCCCCAGAGCATTTGTTCCTTTGCATTTACAGTGTGGATTCCGATTTTGTTTTGGCGCCAATCCCATACAGTTCTGTGAATCTCAAGATGATGAATTTCCAAAACTTGATGCAATGGAAACAAATGAAGCGGAGGGTTCTGCTGTCAAAAATTCATCTCAGACGAAGACCATTGATTTACTCTTCATAGAAGCCGTCGGCCTTGATGAAATAGTGGAGCTTAAACGGCTAGTGTTGGATGTTGAAGGCATGAGCGATCAATGATTTGCTGGCCAACTGAATGGAGTTTTCCAGGACTTTTTTGAGTTGGAAGATCCTCCTCACATCCACTGCAACATTACTGGAGCTCTGATACCACAATAATGGCAGAAGTGTCCTCAGACACATAATTTTATTAATCAGAAAAAAATAATTACATAATTTATTTTGCAAGAGTTTACACCCGAACAACCAAACACTCTTGAAATGAGCTATTTATAAGCTCCATGTCCTAACTACCTCTAATTATGGATCACTTATTAAATAACAAGTGTCCATTTACATTAAATGCTATTCAAACCAACTAGCTAACTAATCTCCTAAAATAGAGCCTAAAATACGACACATTTGGAGAGCCATATCTTGTTACAACAATATACTAATTTCTAATTGTCTCCATCATTAATTAATCATTCTAGAATAATAATATATTAATTTAATTTCTTAAATTAATAATTATTTTATTTCAATTTTATAACCTATGATAATAAATTATTTTTGGATCATCTAACACATTGTTTGTTGCTTCGAACTCCAATTTAAAAGAAAAAGGGAACATATTACCTCCAGGTGCAATTAGAAGGAAACCAACACTTGTTCCTTCCTTAGAAAAGGCTCCATCAAAGAATCACTTCCACACCCCTTCAGTTTGCATCTCTATATTTACATTGGCTGAAGCAAGCTGCCTCTGGTTATCTTCAGCCAATGTTGCATCATCATGCAACACGAAGCAAGAAAAATCATCTTTATCTTGACTATATATAGGTGAATTACTTACCCCGTTTTCTGTGATTTTTTTTTACAAATCTGGTTTCTCTATACAACTCCTTTCTTCTCCACCAAAAATTGGTATAACAGCATATGTAAAATCTAGTTTCAAAACACCACCCAATTTGGCTCCCCATGATCTAGATAGCTACATTCCAAACCTAGTAGGGATATCTACTACCACTACATCCATTACCAAGCTTCTAGCTGGGATTTGGGCTAGTGACACCACCATATCTTTAATGACCCCCACACACTTGACTTGATTTAAATCAAAAGAATACAAGTCTCTGTAAGGTTTAGTAACTTGTAGGTTTAGTTGTTTCATCACTGATAATGGCATAAGGTTATGTGAAGCTCCTGAATCAAACATACAATTGTGCAAGAGGAAAACATGAATCAATAGAGAAATGTAGAAAGGAGGGGTTGAAGAATCCACCTCCTCCACATGTGGACCAAAAACCACTACTAGTTTATCTTCTTGCAGATTCACAGTGTCATTTACATTCGAATTCTCTCTTAGATTGATAAACTCAACAATCTCTTTCTGATAAACTGGTGTTTTGACCAACTCTGTGAGGGGCACTTGAATTTTGATTTTCTCTAATTCTTTAGTTAGACTAAACACATGAACATATTTAGTATTCCTTTCATTTTCATCTTCACCTCTCTTCATGATTGAAATCTCCTGTGGAATGGAAACAAATTTTTCTAAAGGAATTTTTTTCACTTTTGTCTTCGGAAGACTCACCTTGAAGCGTTTGAGTCTTGCTACTTGTATTCTGCTGCTGCTTTCCTTTATTCAATTGTTTTGCATGTTGTGGTTCTTATGGAGTCACCTTTTGTAAGGGAGCTATAACTTGCTGCTCACCTTCATCTTCTTGACTTCTAGACCTTTTCCTTGATCTCAAGTCATATTTATTATGTAGTTCTGCCTACATAAAATAAAAAAATAGCTTCCAATACTCATCAATTTCATTCTCATCATAAATGGCATTTGTTTCAGCATATCCATATTTTTCTCCCTCACCACCTAGTTCATCTTCATCTACTGCATACAAGGTGGAAATCTGATCATCATGGTCCCTGGAATGCTCTGGTATTTCATCAGGATCTGCTTCTATATACAATGGTGCTTGAATCTGATCTTGATTTTTTTCTCTCCTTCTGGAAAATTTCCAAAGGTTGTCTTCTATATTGAGGATTAAAAATTTTTTTCTGTTGTGCTTGCCTCTGAGAATTCTTACTCTCCAACTCTAATTTAATCAATTTATTCGACAAAGTTTTAATTCCATTACTCATATCCTCTAATGTTTGACTTTGAGAGGACTCTACTTTAGCGTTTCCCTTATCTTAGATAGGTTGTGTCTCTGGTGTTGTACCTGCATCCACTGACTTTGCTTCTATCTCTAATGCATCAGTTTGGATCTGATCAAGGGTTGAAAATCTTCTCTCCCTCAATGTAAATCCAAAATTTGACTCAAAAGCCCATGCAAAAATTTATTTTTGCACTAGTAGGAGGGGGCTTAATCTCCATTGGAAGACTATTGTACAATTTATTAAACCTTCTGATGAATTCAACAACACTTTCATCAGACTTCTCCTTGATAACATTAAACTCTATGAGTGAATACCCATGGTGTCTTTTCTCTCCCCATCTTTTGGTGAACAAGTGCTCCATCTCTTCCCATGTTGTAATAGAGTTATTAGGAATCCCTTTAAACCATTTTCTTGCTTCTCCATCCAAGGATTGGACAAAAATTCTTAGAACAACATCCAAGTGTCAACATTTAGGTTTTCTGTGAAATTACAAAATACTGATATATGATTCTCTGTTGTTTGTTCATCCTCCCTTGTGAAACGAGGAAGAATATTCAAGTATTCTTGTGGCATTTGATTCAACTATTGTGGCAATTGAATAGGTGCGTACCTATTCATAAAAATTGCAGGTGTTGCTATATTTTCTCCTAAATTTACTAAACCTTGATTACTAGCAAATGTGGAACCTGAATGAGGAGTAAATGGAGTGTGCAGAGGTGGTAATGTAGTTATAGGTTCAGGCTCAATAACTATAGCAAATACTGAAAAGGAAATAGACTCTAAAGACTGTTCTTGACAGTTGGGTTCTTGAAATGAATTGGATGTAAAAGGTGACTCTTGGTCAATAAACGATGAATGTGAAAAATGTGATGAACTGCTACTTGGTGTAGATAGTGTAGGACTTGATGTAAGTGGAGTTTTAGGCCTTCCAACCCTCTTGGAAACTAGCCTCTCAGGATATTAAAGGGCTTGAACTTTCTGCTGTGAGGTATCTGACCTTGTATGAGGTCTCTTCGGAGACAAAGTTATTATTTTTTGTTCAATACAACTAAATATTTCCTCCTCATTAAACACCAGACGAAAATATTAAAACCCGGGGAAAAGTATTCTTGTCTTCTCTCCCTGACAACGGTGCCAATTAATGTCGTCCCTTAAAAAACCAATTTCCTGGTTGTGTAGAAATTGTGCTTAGGACATTAATGCTTATAATTATTGTCACTTGTTTGTCACTTAATTGTATGTTGTATTCTCAAATGAAGGACCTGAAAGACTTGGTTTTTAACCCTTAATACTTAGGTGACATGAAAATATCATAATTGCATTTGATTGCTGAATATAAATGATGAATGGAGAAAGCTTGAAGAAGTCAGGGACAATATGTTGTTTTACACAGAATGTACTATCTGTAACACTTGGAGAAGTTAAAGGTAATATGTTGTCTTACACAGAAACTATTATCTATAACTTAGAAGAATTGCATAGGTAGGAACTTCAATTATAGGGGCGCTCTTTTAAGGGATTTTAACTTCATTTACATAAGAAAATAAAGACCTGCAGCTTCATTACCATACTTAAAGGAAGAAAACATATGATGGCACATAACAAATAAGTGATAAAATCATACCCAACAATGTGTGGAACACTTCTCATTCTTTCATTAATCAATGGTTTTATAAAAAATACAGTGGCCTAGTCTCCAGGTTCTCCAAAGTTCGAACCCCTTTCTCTGTAAATTTTCCTGTTTTTATACATTATGAGACAGTTGGTAATCACCAAAACTATCAAATTGCTTAACTAACTACTAACTATCTAAAGTAAAAATCACTACAGAATATTACATTAGAGGGTAAAAGACACCTCATTCTCAAGAAAATAAAATAACAAGAAGTAACAGAATTTAGAATGGTTTTTCATTGTTCAGATCTGTGACTTGGCTGTTGATGAAGTTTCTCTGTAGATGTTCTGATAATGGTTAAATTGTTTTAGCACAACAAACTACTTTTTGAAAAACTTTGTGCATGGACTTGGGCCCTATGGGAGTGTTCCGATTGGCGGAAACACAAAGAAACCCGATCAATTACTGTTGCCTTTGGAATTTTAGTCGTTCGTCTCTAACTTTGGTTATTTTGCTAAAACAATGAAATCGGTTTATTTACGCAAAATATGGAAAATCAAGGACCTAAAAAGGATTTAGACTTTGGTTCATAAACTTATCACGTCTGCCTGAGTTGTGCACGATCATCGTCCGATCACCTAGTGAATGAACGGTTTGATCTTTCAGAATTCAACAAAACTTTAAACCTGTTGAACAAAACCTTATCGTGTTCGTTTTTTCAACAACCATTTGACTCCCACATGGACCCGATAATAAATAAAACTGCCAATTAAAGATTTATCGGGTCCGATTTTAAAAATAAAACCCGATACTTTTCGATGCAATATCCGTCGAATCTCGTCCCTTTCTATGGATGACTGTGATTAATCTGGACTTCAACAAATTAAACTGCATTTCATACACCATTGCGTCTAATTTCCGAAATAAACTTTGTTCTAGTTACCCATGCGATTGTCATCGGATCTGTTGCCTTGCAAGCGAAAGGCTTAGATCTTCTCGTGGGTTTCTCACATTCAAAAGCCATCAATAAAATAAAATAAGTTATTTCTTTCAAATTTCTGCTTTTCCCCTTATTTCACTACAACGTAATATTTGATTTTTTTCATTTTTGTAATAAAATTAAAAGGACAATGGATGCTACAATACCTCCTTTTCATCCATATCAACACCAACCTCCTCAATGTCGTGATCCATATTTTCCTCAACATTCTCAATATCCTCCATAACCAGCTCAATGCTACACATCACACCAACCTCAACTACCACCATTTTAGATACCTACTCCCACTCAACTACCTGCACAAATGGCGTTGCCCGAAAATGGCACCAAGTTTCCCGGATTTACCATGCATCGTATAGTAAGATGGGGCCCTTGCTGCATCGTTTAGGAAGATGGGGCCCCACCAACATCTTATAGGAAGATGGGGCCCCTCCCACATCGTATAGAGAGATGGGGCCCCTCCTGCATCATATAGGGAGATGGGGCCCCACCTTGACCGTTAACCCTTCGGCCCCATCACCCCACCTTCCAACCAAACATCCATCAACCCCACCTTGTTGGGTTATCTCTTTTTAGATAAAAAAATTTCAACTAGCATCACAAGCTCACAAGATTAAAATTTAATCTCCTATCCCCTCGACCCTTCGGCCCTTCGGCCCCTTCGACCCAGCCCAATGTTTCCTTTTCTTTTTATAATTTGGCTTCAGCCTACCACATCCAAAGGCCAACCCCTTTTCCCTTCAACCCTTCAGCCCCATCGACCCTACCCCTTGAACCCTTTGGCCCCAACAATAAAATGCCCCAACCCCCTTAGAATGTTGAGATGAGAAATATTTAAAAAATCCTCTTAATCTAAATGATATTCATCTTAGATCAAGAAGAGTATTCCAAAAAGAAGATTCCTCATTTGTAATTAAAGGCCAACATCAAGAAGAACAATATCTAGAGGATAATAAAGAGTCATGGACCACCTTTGATGGAGAGCAACCATTGGAGCCTCATATTGAAGAATTTCTACTATGCTTATCCACGAATCCTTTATGTGTTCAAGGGGCTAATCATAAAAAAGTAGAATATTTGAAATACATGGAAGAAGAAGGCATACAAAATTATCCATATGAGCAAGTGAACCAAGGGCATCACAGTTATATTTAACTTTGATTCTTGGCAATTGTTGGCTTGTAGGGGCCTGACCCAAGTTCAGAGGTGATTTAGCGAAACAAATCCCAGTACTACTGGCCCTTTCAGCAACAGTCCACGGAGCGCGGACTGAGGTATCACCTGAAGTAGTATGGGAGGGTGCTAGAACCAGGTTTCCGCACCCTATATATGTCTGATAATTGCAAGTGGCACGCAGTTTGACCCTACGTGCACGTCGCTACGCGCACCTATCAGTACCTCACAGCCTGCGATGTTTCCCTTGCGCAGCCCTGCTCAGGGCCTGAATAGTGTTATTATCCAATTCCTTACTATTAACCTGATATTAGTTGATCAACTTAGCTTATCTGTATGTGTTTAGTTATACTTAACAGTGTTCAGCATTCATACAAGTGCGTGCAATAAATAAAATAGTATAATTGCATAAGATATCAACAATATGATAATTCAAAACAAATACATAGTATTTGGAATCAAATTTCTCTTTATTATCTCTTTTTATGGTTACAGACTCAACTCTACCCTGCGCACTCAGCTACGGGGGTCTGCGCACTTAGCTGCGAACTTTACTAGGCCTTTACACACTCAGTTGCAGAGCCTCTTCCTACTACTACAACCCAAAGCACTTAGACTCTTACTCTATGCTCGCTATCTTCTAAACTCCATTCGTTGGCTACTTATTACTTTACAACTTAGATCCTTGCTCTATTTATACAATTGGACCATGGATAGGCCGGCACTACATTCAAAACTTAGGGCGGACAACCCTATGACTCTAGCATACAATTTATGCTTCGCACCTGCAATTCACAGAGTCTTTACAACGTACTCAAAACTTGGGCTTTGAGCCCCAAAACATGTTGGGGGGGGATTCCATGCCTAATAGGCCCCCAACATAAACATCGTGACTCATCCTCGAGTCACTCTCTCGACGTGGCAATCTTGGCACAGAGTCCCTCCAGCTGGTCCCAAATAGTCTGGATGTTTGCAGCGCACTGAGCTTCTGCTTGTTGAACCTGTTGCTTCCTCACTTATGAACCCTCTGTTTCTGGCGTGCTGTGTTGCATCTATGCATGTATCCCCTGAATCTGCGTGAGCTTTCCTTCAATACCTGCCATGATTTTGAAGGATTTGTCAATCCATGGCTGGACAAAATGCACTTTGAGAACTGCTTCCTTGTAGCGCACCGCGTCCACCTGCTCTTTTAATGACTTCACTTGCTGCATCCTTGCAAGCCGCTGAGTAAGGACTATTGTCTACACAGTCCCTCTAATGTTGTCATATTATTGTTGGAGTTCGCGTGCCTCGGTCTTCAGCCGCTAGATGTTGGGGTCCTCTCGCAACGTTGTGAGGACCTCAAGCACCTGCTCCAACATGTTGGTACAGTCACAGATTGCACCTCCAATCTCTTCCATCCCTGCTACAGTAGCACTGGCGTGTTGCTCTCTGACCTCTGGGGGAGTGGAAGGCTGCACCTTCAACCACAACACGACAATCTAGAGATTCAACTCTAGTTGCACTCTTGTTGTTTCCTCTCGCGTGTTGCAGACTCCACTTTCTGAATAGTGGATCTGCACTTCTCTCAGTATGTTTGTTGCAATGGACAACTTTGGGACGTGCTGACAAGCTTCATCAACTGTCTGCACCAACTGTCGGTTTTGCGACACCAACTCATCGTGCTACAAGCTAATTTGTTCTATAATAATCTTTTGCTCGCTCAAAACCTGGATCGTGTGGCTCTCTCTAGTGCATAATTCTATTGTTATCCCATCCTGCATCTGATATAGTGCGTTGCGGGGAAAGGCGACCAAATTAAGGTCAATGCCTTTCATAATATTGAGCATCACCTGATCCATCGTGTTTTCTGAGCTAGCTCTCCATCTGGCAATACTATTGTATTTTCCATCTTCATGTGTAGCATTTTTTCTGTTGCTGACGTGCTTGCTGTGACATGGGTAGACAAGGTACCTTCCTACGGGAGGCCACAACTGTAACTCATGCAGTTGTGCCCTTAGGGCCCCCAACACAATTTGCTGCTTCGTTATAAACTCTTGGAGAACTTCACTAATGACATTGAGAACTGTCTCACTGATGTCATCGAGATCGCTTTTAGTTAAGGTGATCGGATCGATGGCCAACTTCGAGGCCTTGACCTTCTTTCTTAGACCCAATCTTTCTGCGATGCATGGCCGTTTGAGCTGTGTAGAGGAGGTCCCTAGGTCTACGATCTCTTCTGAAATTTATGTGTCCTCTATTCCTTGTCCTGCGGGCGCTACTTGGCCCTCCTCTACCTACACTGTTGCGGCTTTTGTTGTCTACGCTGTCATTGTTTCTTCTGCGGCCTTCTTCTACTCCACAACTTCCTGTGCCACTTCGCGGACTACCCTTACCTCAACTACCATTTTTTCGTTCTGTCTTCTATCGGCCAATTGGGTGACGCGCAGCTTGGCGTCATCCTTCCTTTTCTGCACTGTCGTCTTCTCCAACTCCACCAAATCTGGGGCGCGCCACTCGGGAGGCCATGTCTCTAACACTGTCAAGATCGTGTCATCAATGGCTATAAATGGGATCTTTTTCCACTATTGCATCAGATCCTTTTGCTTCATGATGTATATGTTGTGCATGTCTATCTTGAAGTCTGCAAAACTCTACAGACTGTTGTGCACCGTATGGGACAAGCATGGCCTCCTATTGATCCACATTTCAATGCTCACCTCCATGGGCACCTAGAAAATCTTGGTATCGTGAATCCATTTCATGTCCTTGGTGGCCTAGAGCAAAGCGTACTTCACGGCCTCTGGTAAGTTTCAGTCAATGCTAGGGAACTGACTATCCTCTGGGAATCCCGCTACCAGCAAGATGGATAAGAGCAACCATGTGTAGTGGAAGGTCTTAGCCTACTCCTGGGCCTCGTGATAGTTGAGCAAAAACTCCTCGCAGAGGAACTCGTCCCAGTTGAACTGGACCCCCTCTGCACACTGTTCGACCAACGTAACCACCGACGTTGGTACCTCATCAGCGCAACATTTTCTCATCACTTTATTGGCCAGGAGTTGGGTGGCTACGCGCACCCCTTTTTCCTTGATACTGGTGATAGTGTAACCCCTATTTTTCTTCTTGAGCTTATACTTTGCCTTCATGGCCTCTGCGAGCAAATCGTTGCTTTTCCCGACTATCGTCACAAGGTCCTTTCCCTTACAGGGAAGCCGAGAAATTGAGTGGATGAGATTTTCCGTGATGGAAATAAGCTCCTCCAGCCATAAGTACCCATCATGCACCAGGAAAAGCAGTTGCTTGATGACGAAAATGGTGATGGGCGTGTGGTGGAAATGTGGTATCCATAGCAAATGAAGAAACCTAGCCTTTTCCACACCGCGCAACCATTTTTGCGTCTCTAATGTTATCACCGGCCCCTTCATATTCTGCTTCATCAAGTTTTTCGTTTCTAAGCGCGGGAACTTCTCGCTGTCCATGAGGTCCCAGTCTTCAAATTTCATGTTGGGCACACGACCTAGGAGCGAGCCCTCAAAGGTAATTCCATCAGGGAGGAGCGGGGTCTAGAGTGCACTCTTCATTGTATCCATATCCTTTGGTAATTTGGTTTTCCCTTTTCGTGGAGGGACATACTCAGGCAATTTTGCTGCAGAGTGCAACGATTTTATGTCTTCCTACACATCTTCTTCTTCCTCTACGGTGGCAATCATGCAATGCAAGTCTTCTTCCTCTTCATCTGTTTCAATGGTGACTGCCTTTCCTTTTTCTTCCATTGATAACTCACTGTGCCACGGATTCCTAGTGGACATGCGTACTGATCCCATTGCCTGCTTATCCTTCTTTGGTCTCGACTTCCAGGGTGATTTAGGGATTTCTGTCATGACCCCAGTGCCTTCGGGAACATCCTGTACCATGGGGGTCTGCGCGACCTCTTCGGCAATTCCTTCTTCAATGCCCAACCTATCCTTAGTGGCCATCATCATTTCTGCATTGTATATGGTCTTTCGCGAACTTAGGGGCTCTATTATCGCTTAGCTCTCAACACTTTGCGCTATGTTCAACTACTCAAGTCTCAAATGACCAAGTGTTGTCTGCTGGCTAGCCCTTGGAGTTTTATAGCGCCTTTTGAATTCAAATTCGATTGTTCCCCCCAATTTCGGGCCATCAATGCTTCATTGGTGGCAGATTTTCCCAAATCTTGCCCATAATTTTTGTCTTAAATTCCTGTCGCCCGCTCCATTTGGCCTCAAATCGGACATCCCGTCATGAACAGTGACACCAATAGTCACTTCCCATTCAACCCGCGTGGCAGCGCATCCCTCCATGCGCGAACACGAACCTTGTGACAGGTTGTTCCTGTGCGCACCTCTCAAAGCGCGTAGCTCCCAGGCAGAATAATTTATAGTCTCGCACTCCCCTTCAGCTGCCTAGAGTGCTAAAACTGTTCTTCCTATGGCTAGTCAGGTGGTCGCACCACTTGTGCAGGGCTCCATCTCGCCCTCAAGTATAGTCCGTGGAAAATACTCATTTTTCATTACGGCGATCGATTTCGCACACTCTACTATGTGTAGTGCGCTCCCCGGTTTACTACGTTTGGTGATATGCGGTCCTAGCCATGGCAGTAGACTAATCAATTCTCGGTGATAGTCCTCTAATTCATTAGTATGATCATCTACACCTTTGCTTGCCATCCTTGGTTTATCGACGAGGCATGCACCCTTGATCTCGCTTTCCAGCCTCTTAACCTCTTCGTCCATGAAAACACTTTTCTTCCTTAGTCGTACCTGGTCCTTTTCAGGTTCGCGAAGTCTAAGGTTCCTTTGTCGAATTGATTCCTGAAGTCTTATGTGTTCTGCTTCGCGTAGCTATGTGATTTCTTCGTCCTAGGCTTCACGCACTGTCACACTACAGGTGCTATTATGTGTGGATTCATCTTTGCGTGATCCTCAACAATTATGGTCCCTCCTTCATTCCACATCCTTGGAATCGTTTTCGCGGTCAAGGTTTTTCACATGGTCTTATAGGCCCATTGAACCGCTTGTACATGCAAGTCCCAGTCAGTGTGTCTCACCTAGTGAACCCTATTCAGCACTTCGCACACCCTGTCAAATGCTTCTCTGTGGATAATCATTGGCACGCTTCGCCTTTTCTGCCACTGTGTCTTGTTTCGGTTTTCTATTCTGGGAGTGGTGTGCGCTCGTGCGAGCTGCATGTCATATGTCTATACCGATCGGGAAATGTGGGCGCGCGAGTTTTTTTGCCCCTCATAACCAAATCTCATATGTAGCTGGGGTTTTCCAAATCGTAGGCGCATCATCCTTCTACATTCGTGCCAATCCTCAAAACTCTGCTAGTGCATACCCCACCATCTTGCGGGCGTAGCGCGCAGTGCCCATTTCAAAGCATCAAAATGTTGTTGTTCCAGTACTTCGCTCTCAAATTTGTTCCGAAATTCATCCACCACTGTCAACCTGTCGTACCTAGGCAAATCCCTTATCTCTGTGGTGACGCAGTGCAGTGAACTTATCATCATGTTGCAATTGAGCATTGTTACTTCGTGCAGTTGATTCTATTTCTTTGTCTGAATCCAAGGTACAAGAGCTTTCACACTCCCATGAAATCCTACCATTTGTAGTTGGATTCACCCAATCCTGTTCTCATGTGGTTATCTTGTAGATACAATCGAGATCGTCATCACTATCATTGTCGCGCACCGGTTCAGTGCATCGTGCTCCTTCAGTTGGATCTATCGATACTACTACGCATAGTGACTTTTTCTCAAAAATCGTTTTGTGATTCTTTAGATTTATGAATCTGTTCATATCAGTGGCCCAGTCTATGCCTAGTAGCACGAGATAGGGATTGCTATTGTCGACAATCTCTATCACTTTGAAATCCGCCAGCACGCTTGCAGCTTCAATATCCACCATTACCCCATTGCAATCTCCCCATGGGTAGGATCTTCTGCTGGTTTGCCATTCGCAATTGAATAGGAGACCATTGTAGTGTGGGTTTGCCCATGCATTCCCATGTTTGTTTTGGCCATACATTCACATATGATCCAAGATCCATAATTACCTAATTCATTTTGTACTCTCCGATTTACGCAGTCAATCTCATTTCTCTTCCTGTGCGCAATGCATGCTTTTCAAGTTTCTAGACCACACGCGGTTCTTTTGACCCTGTGCACCTAGTGATAAGTTCTTGTAGTCCTTTTATAGCCTTGCTGTCGCGCAACAGTTTCATGCATGTCTCCAGAAAAGTAGTGAGCATTGATGGATCCATTCCTAGTACTAGTTGATCCTTACTACCTAAAGTGGAGGCCACTGTGAAGCTCTTCTTAGCTTCCATGAATGTTTCCTTCGCGCACACCAAATCAAATTTAGGTTCCTTTATAGGAGCCTTGCGAACCCACGCACTTTCCTCTAACTGCTTACCTTTATCATTTTCGGTTGTGATACCGCTTCTAAGCATTATGTTTACATTTGGGTCTTCTTTGCACAACTCAAACCTCATCATTTGCAAATTCTGAGTTGGGGGAGGCTGGAGTACCCCCTTTTTGCGCAGCCTCGGTATCAATGTAGGGTAATGTTCTACCTCATGATCAAACTAAGTACGGTATAAACATGATGTTCTCATCGGATTCGTACAATCATGGGCATAGTGTCCTAGCCCTCCGCAATTGTAACAAATTAGTAGTCCACAACCCCTTCCTGGTCCCATTCCACCTTGACCTCGTACGTGCCACTAAAATCCAGTGTGCGCCATTCCTGCATTTGGGTTGAGGGCCCGCGTTTCGGTCTGTACTCTATAGGCAGGAGTCCAAAACATCATTAGTTCGTAGCTTCTACAGGTGCACTCATCATGGCCTATCGACCTGCAGAAATTACAAAACAAATGTTGAGACGTCTGCGTATACTTCTGTAATAGGTGACAATTATCCATAGTGTGTTTTCCTCCTATCTGAAAAATCGCGCACCATAAAGCAGGTGCCGCACTCAGTCCTGCTTGTGCCTTAGGTCTTAGCGGCATCGACCCTCCTCCCGCCAAGTAATTCGTGAAAACTGGATAGTGGCCCTTGTCATGCCCCTGGCCTTTACATTTTATGCACCATACCTCTTACGCGCCTCTTGCCAAGCTGTCTACAGGTGCACTCATCATGGCCTACCGACCTGCAGAAATTACAAAACAAATGTTGGGACGTCTTTGTATACTTCTGTAATAGGTGACAATTATCCGTAGTGTGTTTTTCTCCTATCTGAAAAATTGCGCACCATAATGTAGGCACCGCACTCAGTCCTGCTTGTGCCTCAGGTCTTAGCGGCATTGGCCCTCCTCTCGCCAAGTAATTCGTGAAAACTGGATAGTGGTCCTTGTCATGCCCCTGGCCTTTACATTTTATGCACCATATCCTATTTCAAACACTGCATTTCCAAACACAAATTTTGCAGTTGCACGTGGATTTGTTGGACTCCCAGACCAGGATATTGTATAGGGGTCTCATGTAATCTCATTTCCATACCCAAAGCTTCAGCCTAGGTGGAAAGCTTTTGTTGTGACAACATCGTCCTTAAATGCACTGTTAGTCACGCTACAAACCATGCACGGTGTTGTCCATCTATCAAGGTCATGTTGGCTTTGCGAATCATACTCTTCAGTCTCTGGTCCAGATGCCAAGGTGTCTCGCCCAGAAGCATCATCATTTCCTTAAACCCGATAATTGATTGTCTCTGATTTTGGCCTGCTAAATTCCCTGTTCAGCGCAGCCTGGATTTCTAGGAATCTTGTGTTTGGATGGTCATTAGAATGCTTAATGTACCATGTTATTGCGTGATCCTGCAACATGCTTACCAGCGTAGCCTTCTTTATATTGTCATCCACGACTCCTTGTGCTTCCCATACCTCCCTTACTACGAACCAAAATTGGTCCGAAACTTCGTTCCCTACTCCTCTGAATACCGGCAGTTTGATCGCGCTCACCATACTAAACTCTGGTGGTAGTGGAGGTGGGGTGGGCGGAGATGGAGGTGAAGATGGTGAGATTCGTTGTGATGTAGGTGGAGGTGGTAAGCGCAGAATTCGTTGCCTTATCAGACTGACCGTGCTTCTTGGAGAAACTTTCGCGAGCTCTTCCTCGCTTTCCTGCGAGGGTGAAATTAAGGGACTAGTTTCTAATTCTTCACTATTTCCATTTCTGTAGACCTTCCCACTTCGCGTACTCCCAAACATTAATTTATTCGCATAACCCGCTTTTCACACAATAACATCTTAATCCAAGTGTTCAAAGATTTAATATACTTACCTCATGGTCCTTTGAGGAAGCGTCGTTCCACCTCACTGTAGCTGACGGTCGTATCTACTGCGAACTCAGTGATAAATCCTCCTATAATTTGATCGAGCCAATGATCCACAGCTCGCACGATCTTATCTTCTGACGCTTCTAGTCTGCGCACTAATTCCAGAGTCCACATGATTGGTTTGTCGAGCCTACACCTTCCCTGACTGTCAGCTAGCTTTGCGATCTACTCATACAACTCAGAAGGAAAGGATGCAAAGAAAATTCTGTGGATTTCTGTATATAAGTAGCACTCCAACCATTGTTCCTTAGATACTCGCAGATTCTTGTTTTCCTGCACCGCGAACTCATGAATCTTCTTGTCCAACTACCCTTCAATTTCTTTCTTTGTTGGATTCCAGTGACACGACATTAGATAACCCTTATGCAGATCTCGGTTCTGGCAATAGAACTATTTGGTGGCTTGTAGGGGCCTAACCCAAGTTCAGAGGTGATTTAGCCAAACAAATCTCGATACTACTGGCCCTTTCGGCAACAGTCCGCGGAGCGCGGACTGAGGTCTCACCCGAAGTAGTATGGGAGGGTGCTAGAACCAAGTTTCCACACCTTAAATATGTCAGAGGATTTCAAGTGGCCCGCGGTTTGACCTTGTGGGCACGTCTCTACGCGCACCTATCAATACCTTGCAACTTGTGATGCTACCCTCACGCAGCCCTGCTCGGGGCTCGAACTGTGTTATTACCCAATTCCTTACTGTTAACCTGTTACAAATAAAATATATATATAAACAATATAAATATAAGTAAGGAGGATAATTGTAATAATGATTAATTAATAATAATTAGTAGTTAGGTTGAAGAGGCATGTCTAAATAGGACATGACTCTCCATGAAGAGACACTTGCTTCATATATAAGGAAGCCTTTTGTTCTCATTGTAAATCATTCTTATTCACACATTTAATATATAATATTTGTATCTTCATGGATACCTTTATATTCCAAGTCTTCTGGACTAATTAATCTGTAGAAAGAACTTTGTTCGCTTCATTTGGTATCGGAGAAGTCAATCCTTTGGCCGCTTCACTACTACACAGGAGCTCATTCTCCAGTCACTAGCCCCTGGCCATCAATTGTCATCAACTTTTTTGTTTTCATAATTCAAGCGTTTCTCTACAATTGGAGTTTCTCTATATCGCCAATCATACCTTTGGCCATTAAAAAAAAAATTATATAATAAAAAATAACAAAACAAAAGAAAAAATAATAAATATATATATATATATTACAAAAAAACATATACATAAAAAAATCTGAAACAAAATTAAAGTTATATATATATAAGGTAACGAACATGGTTGCGCACATATCCACCACTTTCGCGGGCCAAAGAACCACATTCAAATTGCCCAACCGCCGAGCCACCGGAGCTCGACCCGTCTGTAGCCACTTCTCCACTATAAACTGCCAACCCTTCAGACTATGCGTTGTTGTTGTCTCGATTCCCCAGACCTTGAAACGGCCTGCCGACTACAATCCACACCGCTACCCTCCATTTCTGCATACCAATCCTACACCTCTATCGACCAATAACTGTCAGGACTCTCACCATCAGCCAACCGAGCAACAACGAGACCATGAGATAGACACAAATTTGCCAATTTCCATCTTTATCTTGTGTTGTCTGTCCGACCTGCTTCCAAATAGAACCGTTTCATACACCATTTCCAAAATAATTAGTACACCATTGCGAAAAGTCACCACCAAATAAAAAATACGCAGCTATTTGTGAAGTCAAATATTTAATTAGGAAAAAAAAATTATACATGAAGCTAAAGATTTATTAAGTAGCAAGGTTTTAATTATAAAAACCTTATAAAGTTTTATATCAAAGTATATATAAGCATATATAGTGATTAAAAGGAAAAGGATTTTAATAAAATAGAGAGATAGAAAGGAGAATATTTTTTAATAAAAGGGTTTTGTGTATATATATATATATATATAATATATATATATATATATATTATTATATATTATATATATATATAAAATAAATAAAATTAAGAGGAAATTAGTAGAGTGAAGCTATTTAAAGAGAAGAAATATTTCAAAATATATATAGAAAAAAGGGATTTATTTAAAAAAAAAAAGTGATTTAAAAAGTATTTAATATTCAAGAAGCAAAAATGGAGTCTAATACAAAAATGAAGGCCAAAAGATTCCCAAAACCTTACCCAGAGATGGTAAAACGTTATTTAAGATTAAAGGAAATCTCGTAGGAAAAGATGTTATTATTTCTATTTCTCCGACAGAAGATGCAAATTATATAACACCTAAAATCACAAACCAATTAGTGATCCCAAAGTCAAATATAACTAAAAAATTAGTCTTTTTTGGCAATAAAAAATATGACATAGCCAATTTATAGTTAAACATTGAAAATTATACATTTTTATCGCAATTTTCAATTCACACCCTATGGAACAATCAAGGTGACGTTATTTAGGATCACCCTGGATGGAAATGGTAGGGTCTATCATCTTAAATACGAAAAATAAAATAAAATAAATAAATTAATATATATATATATATTATAGATATATATAATATATATATATATATATATAACATTTTCCCATAAGAAGAAGAAAATAAAACTTCAAGATGTTACACTTAAACCAAATTCAGTAACGCCAAAGGATATATCAGATATGACAAAACACCAAATATCTAGTGAATGTCACAACTCAAGAAGAAGACAAGCAAGTTGAAGAAAAGACACGTTTGGATGTTGCAATTCAGTTGATAAACACCCCAACTGAAGGTTTGGTATCGAACTCAACAACATCATCCCCTAAAGTAAATCAAAAAATTTCCGCACTTAATAAGGGAATGTCAAACCAAAAAAGTTCCTTATCGGCATCCGAATCACGAGACTATACAAATCAACCAAGCTATCTATCAGGCCCATTCAGACCAGAAACAAGAAACTGATGTTCCAGAGAATAATGACGTAACATCAATTCCGTCTTATACCGAAAATTTGTTACAAAATTCTAGTGATCACAATACTACACAGAAGATTAATCTAGGATGGTTTGATCCCTTTTCAGTACGACAATTTTGTTTCACTTAGAAGATTGTATCAGCTTGTATCGACGAAGATGACTATTCTGAGAGAGAAAGATGTTCGAAGCTGAAAAAAGATCAAGCTTTTTCATTGACAAGCTTTGAGGACAAAGCTTTTTGAGGAAGGAGGCAATGTTACGAATAAAATATATATAAATAATATAAATATAAGTAACGAGGATAATTGTAGTAATGATTAGTTAATAATAATTAATAGTTAGGTTGAAGAGGCATGTCTAAATAGGACATGACTCTCCATAAAGAGACACTTGATATATAAGCAAGCCTCTCGTTCTCATTGTAAATCATTCTTATTCACACATTTAATATATAATATTTGTATCCTCATGGATATCTTTATATTCCAAGTCTTCTGAACTAATTAATTTATAGAAAGAACTTTTTTCGCTTCATAACCCGATATTAGTTGGTCAACTTGGCTTATCTGTATGTGTTTAGTTATACTTAACAGTGTTCAACATTCATACAAGTGCGCGTGATAAATAAAACAGTATAATTGTAGAAGATATCATACATATGATAATTCAAAACAGATACACAAGATTTGGAATCAAACTTCTCTTTATTATCTCTTTCTCTAGTTACAGATTCGACTCTACCATGTGCACTCAGCTGCAAGGGTCCGCGCACTCAGCTGCGGACTCTACTAAGCCTCTGCACACTCAACTGCAGGGGTCCATGCACTCAATTGCTGACTCTACTAGGCCTCTACACACTCAGCTGTAGAGCGTCTTCCTACTACTACAACCCAAAGCACTTATACTCTTGCTCTATGCTCGCTATCTTCTAAACTCCATTTGTTAGCTACTTGCTACTTTACAACTTAGAGCTTTGCTCTATTTATACAATTCCATGGTCCACAGACCATGGGTAGGCCGACACTACATTCAAAACTTAGGGCGGACAAACCTATGACTCTAACATACAATTTGTGCTCCGCACATGCAATTCACGGAGTCTTTACAACAATAGTACTCAAAACTTGGGCTTTGAGCCCCAAAACATGTTGTGGGGGGATTCCATGCCCAACAACAATCACTAAGAAAGAGCACCACTCTCTTCAATAATGTTTGGCATTATCAAACTCAAAGCAGTTGGTATCTCATATTCAAATACATGTCAAATCATATGTTTTGAGCTTACACCAAAATTTATTCATCATTTTCTTATGCACATGCCTCCATTGGAAGTATTCTTATACTTGAAATATTTTTTTTTCTAGTAGAATAGGATAGAAGAATAAAAAAAATTAAGAGGAAAAAGAGAAAAATAAGATTTTAGGTGAAAACCTCTTTTGAAGCACCTGAGATTGGCTCATTATTGAAAACCTCCATGAGGCAGTGAGTGGGTTGAAAAAAAGTGAAAAAAATAAGAAGAAATAAGATCTTAGGTGAAAACCACTTCTAAGGCGCCTAACAGACCTACTGGTTGAAAACCTCATTGAGGCAGTTAATAGTAGGAAAAAAAGAAAAAATAAAAAAATGAAAATAAAAATGAGTCTTTTCCCGAGGTGTCTCTCTTTGATGAATGTAAGTGCTCTCCAACCTTTGCAAACAATAAGAATAAGCTAGCACCAAAAGAAAAAATGATCAAAAATCTAGTCAAAGAAAGTCAAACTTGGGCTTTCACCTCATTTCCCATATGCTCCAACAGACCAAGGCCATGTCAATCCATCACCCTTGTCCATTTTCAACATTCACCCATCATTCCCATGCATTTCCCATTCATTTTCCTCATTTTCCTATAGTTGTTACAGGAAATTTCTGTTTTGCTAGAAGATTGCCAAAATACACAGGGAGGATATTGTTTTGACCATATCTCAAAAACTATGCATCGTTTTTTTCCAATATGTTTCATGGGGAGATGAATAAGGATGATGGTAACATGCTCAAGAAATTTCAACAAATTCCAATTCATACTTTTCAAGAAATTGACCTCCATTACCTACAACCATTTTCCATTTTTCTCAAGATTTGCGCATTCATTAGCCAATATTTTTATGGGGAGATACATAAAGATGATGGAAACATGATCAAAAAATTTCAAGTCAATCTAATTTACCATTTGAGAGATATGGGTTAAACAAGGCTACTACATGATAGTGTTATAGGATTTTCCTACATTTACTACAAAATTGTGTTCGACATTAAGAGAATGGTTAGATCTTATGTTTTCCTTATGGGAATGAAAATAGGAGTCCATCACACCACCATCATCCATCATCCACACCATTTAGCCACTTCTCCATCCAAAAATTCATCCTTGTCCATGAAAAAATCCCATTTTCACCCCTTCTTCCATAATTTTCACCACCACCAAGGTTTCTACTCCCTATCCATGAACTCACCATGAATTATCAATGATTTTGAATGCATTTCATGAATGTTATTATGATTTTGGAGGGGTTCATGTGACTACTAGAGGAAATAACCCAATCTTGGAGTAGTTTTCACAAGCCCTACAATACCATAGTTGAAAGCACTAGAATGAAGAACCAACTATCTTGAAGGAATTGGAGAGTGATTTCCTTGGTTTTGGGTAGCTATAGGACCTTTGAAAAGCTTCTACAAGATAAAAACCAACACCAATGAGAAGCATAGTTTTGACCCATCAAGAATACATCTTCAAAACAAAGGTTTTGTTCACCTATGGCATATCCTACAAGGTGCTATAGGATCACCATCAACACGAGGGAACACAATATTGATTTTAGAGAAGAATGCACCGTCAAAAGCAAGAAATAGGACCTCCTGTAGTGTGCTACAATATCATCATCAGAGCAGAAGAAGCATGCATGTAGCATATCAAACACAATGATTTTCGAAGTAGTCAAGCCTTGAAGCAGAAAGCCACAGATACAAACTCCAAAGTGTATTTGTTCACCCAGCCAACAACAATACTTGATTTCAAGAGCACCTGCATAAAAGACAAAGGACTTGCATCATCAAAGTTTCAGCCAACAGAAAGCATAAAAAAATCTTGTGTTTTTTGTAATTGCAAGAAGCAAGGGAGCCAAAGCAACAACCTCAACCCCACCCATGTCCAAATCTTCCATGCAACCAAAGGATCAACACTTCAGCAAGCAACCACCAAGTATGCACCACTATGCATTATCCTTCACCTATCCTCTTGAGTGTATTATGGTTTAAATTTGTTTTCAATGCACAAGAGAGAAGTTTTTATAGGCCGAAGGTGTTCAACAGGCCTGACCATGTTAATTTTTCATCACTTTATTCTATGCTACAACTATTACTTCAACAATATTCAATAGCATTCAATTTCTCAATTTCACTTCTTCAATTATCCAATGACAATAGAGAAATAATATATAGAACAAATAAACAAATGCACAAAGAAAGACAACCAAGAGCCAAGAGACACAAATTTGATCAATGAACAACGAAAAACCCACTGTGGGGAAAACCCTTGCAAATCTTCTTCTTACTAGATTGTCTTTAAATGTTTAGAAGAGCACATCATCCAATATCACTTCAATATCAAGATAATGTCAAAATACCAAGCAACTACTCAAGAGAGAGATGGATTCAATTGTTGTCAAAACTTGTTTTTCCTTAAGTCTGCATGATTCAACTATTGTCAAAGTGTGCCCTAACCAGAGATGATACATCAGTCAAAATAGTCTTCAAGGACCTTGGTCTTGGAACAATTTATGCAGCCTCTTTTGCTGAACAAAATGAGCCCAAACACTCTACTTTGTTGTCAAACCTGGTCAACATGGAGGAGTAGCTTGCAGTCAACTTCTGCAATTAGGGCTTCGATCAACTTTTGCAATTATGGCTTCGTTCAAGGAGCACAAATTGCCTTGAATTTTATGCCAATGTCTGTGGCCTGCTAAGACAGAGAAGATTCACCCAAAACCAAGGTCAAATTTGCCAAAAATGTCGAAGTCAACTCTGGTCAACGTCCTGTAGACATCCCTATAATTTAGCCTAGTCAAAGACAACCACTTGCACTTTGCATGAAAGAGAAAATTCTTTTACTTCTGAGTTGTATGAACCAATAGAAGAAGGAGAGAGAAGATGTATGCTGCGTGAATAAGATTCCTAATGAGGTTTGACGTCTCATGTATTTATATGAATCCATGTGGATGAAAAGACAATTCGTTTAGGCTCCATGAGCCTACTTGAAGTTGACGTTGGCCTTGACAATTTCACATGTGAGGGATTTTAATTCAAAAATGCACTTCTCCTTGTCTGATTTGAGTGATCTTTAGATTGATTTTGATCCTGTTGGAAGGAGGAATTTAATACAATAATTATATCCATCAAATGAGTTGTCCAAAGTGGAATTTGACCCTAGTTGCATAATTTAAAACTCCCTCTCAACTAGGGATAATTCCACCTATCAATATATGTCCTTATGTCATCATGTACCATCTCTGCTTGTCTCGCTCATCTCATGCTAAAAATTCTCGAATCTAAAGAAGAAGAAATGTTGTAAGGGAGCTTCAGCTACCACCCTGCCTCTATCACCATTGGGGATACTCTGCTACCACCCAGAATCATCATCATCATCATCGGGAGGCCATAGATACCACCCAAAACCAAAGACAATGGGTGAGACCAACTTACCCTAAGCATAGGGATTACACTCTATCCCAGAGTCCCTCACAATAGGTGAGATCAACTTACCGAAGGTAAGGATCACACTCTATCCTATTGTCCTTGATCATCCATCTTAACCATAAAGAGTCAGATTGTAGAACACATGCATCCACCAACTTTGGTGAGATCCACCTACTGCAATGTGTAGGGATCACACTCTATCCCAAGTCCCTCAACCCATTGGCCATATGGGAGAGGTTATCCCACAAAGCGGGCAAGATGCTAACTAGGGCATACTCTGACTAATGGAGATCCTAGGTCTCAACATCCTATCAATGAGAAGTCTCTCATCTCCAAGAGCCCCATAGCTCCATTCCTCACCCTGGGAGCTCATCCAGAGGAGGAAGATCACTACTTAGTGTTCTTGACTAACTTGAACCCTTATTCGAAAGCATCATCTCAATTATTCCAAGTTGTTCCCTAAAGACCAAGAACTTCCCTTGCGTCAAAGGCTTGGTGAGGTTGTCAGCTATCTGAACCATGTCAAAAATATAATCTCCATATGCTTGGACTTGTCATGAAACACAAGATTCACAAACAAACTAATCCCACTCTTGTTGTCGCAATAGACGATTGTTGTATCTAGAAACTACTCAAATAGCTCTCTAAAGAGATTCCTTAACAAAACCGCTTCCCAACTTGCAAGGTTGGTTGAAGATGCCAAGTCAAACCCTCCTTTTTGCACAACAAATCCATTAGCAAGAGACTAGCAACAAATCTTCAACAAGAGATGTGATAAGATAGAACTTCCACACAATTGACTTCAAGAGAAACCCTTCTTCAACTTCAGACTTCAGTGTTCCTTTCTTCTATGAAATTTCAAATCATATCAAATGAATTGTGTGTCCAAAATGAGCTCCAACTTCCTTCTATTTATACTTGTCTAGAGAGGTTCGAATAGACATGTCCTTTGGTGAAGGGCCAACTTGATAGATAGCTCGACTTCACATCTGGAGGCAATTTTTCCCCAAATTAGAATCTGAAAACTACTTTTTATTTTCTTTACAATAGGCCCACATAGGACTTGGAATCTTTGACTCGATAACTCCTAGAAGCATGAAGGACATGTTTATCTAAAATAATAATTTGACTTGAGCATGAAACTCGTGCTTTAAAAAATAAAATTTATTTTTCTTTCCTTTGTTTTTACATGAAATATATAAATATAATGACAAAGACAATTATGAAGACCGAACCTAGTTACAACTTTTAACACTCCGTCTTCACTAGGGAGGTATTCATAATTACACAACAAGGTACAAGGATACTCAGATTGAAATATTCTCATAAGAAGCGTTGTTGAAGAAAGTGTAACTAGGTTTGGTATGATCTTTGTAAATGATGTAATAAAAGAATAAATTATTTTTGTATGCCTTGCTACATGGGTTTCATGAGCAAGAAGTGTCATAGTCCAAAAGAATTTTTCTCAATGTCTTTAGGATTTATTAATATGTCAAAGAGTCATGCCATGTATAAATAATCTCTTCATGAGCCTATGTAAATGTATATAAGTCTACAAAAGTGTGTAGTAGCCCTCCAAAGACCAAGATCAATCCTCCATTAGCAAGCACGAGAAGTCTGCAAGCAAATCGATAAGGAATTCATCATGTTGACTTCAATATTGAATTAAATGTAGAAATGGCAGTCATGTTGGCCTAGATTAATAGACATGCTGGTTCATGTGTTCAAGTTGACTTATTTTGGGAGGAAAAACCACTATAAATAGATGGCTAGGATATCTGCAATACAAGACAGAACTCACGTTTTTCCTCTAAAATTTGGTATGGGTATATGGGCAGAGATCCGCATCAAAGGAGGACAAAACTTGGGTTCGACTGCAACCTCGGATGGGTATAACGTGCACATAGAAACTCGGGCTAGTCTAACTCTATCACATGGTAATACACATGATCACATGGATCTAAAATATGCATGACAGGAGGACGCAATGAGTTATGTGTTAGTTACATTCTAGGGATACCTGTGAATCGAAGATTGCAGTCTCAACACAAATAGAATGATAAGGATCTCAGTTTAGACAATACTTTGTCCCAGCATACTCGGAGGCATCATGCAGACCTCGATGCAAGAAGAAAATCACAGTGTTGGTATGAGGAGGAGGAGCAGTGACCATCATAGTCTCGACATAATAAGAAGCAGTGACTATTACAATCTCATCATAATAAGAAGGAAGGATCATCACAATGATAATGAAAGAATCTCATAGTGACACTTACATTCGAGATACAGTCATGATCTCAACACAGATGCAATCATGGTTTCAATGGTGTTCTAATAAATATATCAGTGATATAACAATGATGTAACAGTAAACTCAATGCAGCTCTTATTCATGCCTAAGAAGAGCTCGTTGCTATGTTGAAGACCTAGGTGAAGGTGCAACAATAGTGTTGCAGTAGTAATGAAAGTCTTGGTGTTGCAATAGTGATGACCTCAGAGGTGCAGCGAAGATGATGATCTCAACAGTGATGAAGAAGAGGAATGGTGTCTTGGTCTTGGAGTGGCGTAGCAGGTCAAGGGTCATGGTCTTGGTATTTGTCAATTGGAATCTCTATAAGAAAAATTTTGTGCGGGGAGGTTTTGGCTCAAGCAAGAAGCCAAATATCTTGTGTTCTTGTCTCTTTTTTTTTGGTAGCAGTTTGATGAAGTAAACACACACACTAATAATGAAAAGAAGATTAATCTAAGATAAATTGTAAAAACACTTCTCAAATTGCTATCATGTTAAGAACAATCTCTTTAACTCTGATTGCGCTAAATTCTTCAACAAGAGTCAGATTGATAAGGCATCTTCAACATTATGACCAACATTGTCAAAATAACAAGGCCTTCACTAGATTAGACCACAACATTGGAGAGACAATGACTATAGACACCATTATCATTATCTCACATGGCACATACCCCATCTGTATGTTCACCTACGTCCTCAAGACTATTATTATCTTAGATTTTCAATCCTCAAATAATATATATCTTCTCTGATCACTTTTATCTTGGATACCCTATTGGAGATGCTTATCCAATCCTCCATTCTCCTTACTAGTGCCTTCACTAAGACTTATGGTTGTTAGTCCTAGTCTAGTGCATGACACATGGATAATGTGGTGTCCTCATTACTCCCTTTCAATTAGGGAGGTAATCCTTTCTCCCTCTTAACAAGGGAAACTTCAACCATAAGTCTTGTTTGTTTCATTCATTAGTTTCATGTTTTGTTGTGGAGATCTTTAAAGGGCTCCTCTTTCTTGTATCTTCATATAATTTTTGAGCTTCGACCTTCCTGGATGTTGTAAAGCCAAACTTCTTCATACTCTATCTTCGTGACAGTGTCTACACCATCAAATTTACTTATCACTTTCCATCAACAATAAATTGTAGTATCTTTGTCATATAAAGTATATTGTGGAACCAATCAATGTAGAATTTGAGTGTAGCTCTATTTATCTAACTAGGAAAGTGAACTTTCGAATCCATCATATCCAGATAGTTATCTCATGTCTTGCTACCTTTTCTGCCTTTGTAGTGTACATAATTTTGTCATATATTCTTCTAGTAAAAATCACGATGGCCTTTCTTGTCAAGATGTCATATTATGCTTCTTACTCCCTTTGAGTTCAACATTTCTTTTGCATGATCTATTTTCATATAGTACCGAGGTTCTTCTTCATGTTGTATAGTTTTTCAATCATCAATCTGGAAAAAAACAATTAGCAAGCTTCAATATTGTAATCATCAAGATCTTTACAGCTCCTCCTTTCCATCTGCAATTAGTAATCTTCTTGCCATCTAATCGTCTTCTTTCTTGCAATGCCATGTTTCTTAAAGTCTCTCATCTTCTTAGCCAAGCTTTATATAGAACTTGCTTTGACCTGTAACCTTGTTTAGAAGACTTACGAAAGAACAAAGAATCAAAATATAAATATAGTAGCATTAGTAATAATAAAAGATATTAAATAATTATCTCTAGAGGAAGGTTGACTCTTTCTTAATCTTAGACCATTTTCCTTCGAAGCTTGTCTTCACATCATTATAATACTTGCCAATCTTAAGAACTAGGTTCCTTTTTCTTTCAAATAAATCAATCAGTTAGGATTTCTATTTCTAATGTTTCTCATTTTATTCCATACTTAGCTAGGGTTTACAAACCCTAAATGTCATGACCTTTTGCTTACATGTTGTAGAGTTCTACAATCACACAAGAAGGTTAGTTGCAAAACTCTAGATACTTTAAGGTGTTCAAGATTGGTCACGTTATAAATTGCAAGTTCTATGTAAACCCTAGGGGTTGTAAATTCATGTTGCAAAACCCTAATGATACCTTGGACACGCCTTTCATCCATTACATTAAATTAACAAGGCCTAGTCTTTTATATGTAGCTTATGTCACTTTGCTCTAATATTTATGCAAGCCCTTCCCAAGATCATCAATATGACTTAAAGGACTTCCTCAATATGATCATAGTGTTCCTCACATGCTTGATCTCTTTCTTCATTTTCTCCTTCTGAGGTAGATAGGTTAACCATCTTATGCTTCTTGTGAGAGCATTTCTTCCTTGCTTGTTTCCTAGACTAGTCAGCATTTCTTTTTGTTTCATAGTCAGCAATCTTAAACTCCTTATGTGAGCATATTCTTTTGTTGACCTTCATTGCATTATAGTACATGCCTTCGAGCATGTTCTTGGTGAAAGAGATTATTTCATACTTGATAATGTTATAGAACTATTCCCATGACTCAATAATATACAAATGACTAAACTTTGATGCATACATACCTCATCTTGGTTCTCCTTTGATCATCTTAGCTTCATTTGATTACATTTGGTGTGGCCCTTATTGTACTTGGCCAAGGCTTGAGTTTGTTCCTTAGTAGGAACAGTGATATTCCCTTTGACAAGTTCTAGGAGTTCACTCTCCTTGAGAAGTAGATCAGTCATGTTCTTCCATGCAAGAAAGTTATTGGTGCAACCAATTTATTGCTTTCCTTGCAAAAAGACATTGATGTATATTCAAAATGGGACATGTACTTGATAGATTTTGAGATGTAATGGATTTGCTTCCTCCTTGAAGACTTGATGGCTTGCCTTCCTAAGATCTTGATGTTCTTCAAGTTGCCTTCTTCAAGTGGACTTGCTTGATGATGAGATTTTCTTGGTGACTTGTAGCTTGATGTAGGTCCTGCTTCAATTTGCTCTTCTTTGTAGGTACCTTTATGTAAGGCTCTTCTTCTAGCTTTGTAGACCTCATTGATGAATGATGGATTGTAGACCCTTCTTGTCCTTGAAGTGATTGAGAGTTCTATGCTTGATGCTTCGACTTTGTAGATGCTTCTCCTTGATGAGTGTTCTTGATTTTCCCTTTCCTTGATGTGTCACCTTAGCTCTGATACCATGTTGAAAAATCTTAGGGCAAAGTAGTGTAGTGTGATTCTTCATTACTTGATAACAATTTGTGGAGTATTTTTACTTTTCCTTGTTAGCTTATTCTTCTTCATATTATTATTAGTGCATATGTGTGTAGTTCATGAAACTTCTACCAAAACATAAAAAACAAGCACACATGAAGTTGGTTGTCTATCAGGGCCAAAACCTCTCTTCTCTTGAGAGGAAAACCCTTGAGTGAATTTCTCTTATTGAAGCTTATATTGATCAATTCCAAACCCTAGACCCCGAACAAGAGTATCCTCCAAGCACAAGTCAAGTCCTTCCTTCTTTCTGCACCTTATTCCCCGGCACTTTGTTTTCCAACACTTCGTCCTCCTCCTTCCAGAACTTTGTTCTCCTACTCCTTGGTGGTAGGCTCTCTTATGCTAGTTCTAGAAGATATGTTTTCTCTTTATCCTAAGTGTGCCTACTCACATAGGATGATGCTTTTCTTCTCTTCACCAATCGAGCTTCTTCTTCATGTAAGATTGCAGACTTGATATGGCAGTGCTACAGCCCTAAACCTCGCACGTGTGACTGGTTTTCCCCTGGAAACAATCCTTCAATCTTCGCTTAGAATTCTCCCTCCTTCGCTGCGCTAGAGGCTCTTTATCTTCGGCTTGTCTCACTCTAATCTTGGCTCCTTGTCTTCACTTATTTCAGAGATCCTTGAATGCGTTATAGAGGAGTGGACAACCTCTATATATAGAGGCTTGTCCCTCCATTTAAGCCGACTAGAAGGCCGACTTGTCACCTTGTTTGTAGGTGAACTTTGAAGGTTGTTTGGAGGTTGATTTGTTGAGCATACTTTGGATAGTTTCTATGGTGGTGTAGCATGCTTGAAGGAGCTTCTTGATGGTGCCTTTGCATAATAGACTTGACTTCGCTTGGAGGTTTTTCTCTTTGATTTTAATATATATTTATATATGATGTAACATGCCCTTAAGGTCTTCAACATAATTCTTTTGACTCTTTGACTCACCTATAGCACTTTTGAAATGTGTTAGACCTAATTCAATGAGCAAGAAACTCATTGACATATATTATAAAAATAATATTTCTTTTCTTGAATAAGTACAAATATCAAAATTACATTTATGAAAACCGAACCTAGTTACATTTCCTTCAACACTCCCTCTTAACTAGGGAGGTATTCATACAACATTACAAGGTGTTTGGCTATTATCAATCTTTGAAGAATTCACATAAGAGAAACTGGATTAGCAATCCATCTATTGTAGCATTACATCCGTCAACATTGTCATAGTGCAAGGCCTTGACTAACAGCTTCATCTCTTCATGAGATCATGAGCTACAATGCTGGTGAGACCAATGATTCATAGACACCTTCAATCATTGTCTCTCAAGGTACATACCCACCCAGGTGTTCATTGAGTATGACCTTCTAGGACTATTCTTGTCTTGGGTTCCCATCCCTCAAAGAATATCGGTCCCCTTGCCTACTCCTATCTTGGATGCCCTACATACACATCCTCAAAGAGTATCGGATGTCAGATGATTACCTAATCCTCCCATTCTTTCTTCCCAAGTGAAGACAAGAATGTTGTGTCTATCTTGTGTCTACACTTCCATTCATGGCCTTCATCTACACTTACGATTGTTGGTCATGGTCTAGCGCATGACCCATGAAATGGAAAAACACAGTGGTCACTCCTTTATAATCAGGGGTGATCCAAAACTCCCTCTTGATCAAGGACCTGTCAGATCTCCCTCTTAACTAGGGACTCTTTCCTTCGTCAGCAACTTCTACTTTGTGGGTTCTTCAGTTGCTTGATTTCCTTCCTTTCTTCAATGTCATGCAGTCTTTATTCAAACTTCTTCTAGGTAGGGCACCATCCATCGATCACTTTCCTTCCTAGTTTGTCATGTCATTGCTTCCTTCGTGGAAAGTGTCTTTCTTTCCATACATCAGGTTTCGTCATCTGGCTACTCTTTTGTCATCTGTCCATGCTTCGGAATACTCTTCTCATGGATGTTTTGTTGTACTTGCTTGTTTACATGCTTCGACCTAGTAGCCCATCATGACTTCATCCTGATATTGCTTCAACATTGCCTTTTCTTTTGTTGGATGGCTTCTTCATCACAACATCTTCGTAGAGTAGAATCAGTTATCTACATCTTGCATATCTCCAAGGCCTTCATAGGTGTCAAGGGTCCTTCCTTCCATTGTCAGAGTTGTGTTGCCTTCTTTTGGGAGATATCTTCAAAGTATTTGATCAGATAATGATTCTCGGTGATCATGGTTTTCCTCACATGCTTGATCTCTTTCTACATTTGCTCCTTCTTAGGTAGATAGGTTAACCATCTTATGCTTCTTGTGAGAGCATTACTTCCTTGCTTGTTTCCTGGACTAGTCAGCATTTCTTTTTGTTTCGTAGTGAGCAACTTAAACTCCTTATATGAGCATATTCTTTTGCTGACCTTCATTGCATTGT
Organism: Pinus taeda; assembly: GCA_000404065.3. Taxonomy (NCBI): domain Eukaryota; kingdom Viridiplantae; phylum Streptophyta; class Pinopsida; order Pinales; family Pinaceae; genus Pinus; species Pinus taeda. The sequence continues at coordinate 93,351 of APFE031035831.1, read as the reverse complement.
AGTACATGCCTTTGAGCATGTTCTTGGTAAAAGGGATTCTTTCATACTTGATCATGTTATAGAACTATTCACATGACTCAATAATATACAAATGACTAAACTTTGATGCATACATACCTCATCTTGGTTCTCCTTTGATCATCTTAGTTCCATTTGGTTGTCCTTGTTGTGGCCCTTCTTGCTTCAACTTAGCTTGTATGTATATCATCCTTTTCTTGAATCCCATGAATGGGATTCCCAATGAGATATCTGCTTTGGTTTATGAACCTTCTTTCGAAGATTCCATCATAGGATCTTAGAGACCCTTGCCTTGCAAATATTCATTTCCTTTTGATGATGGAGGTCTTCTAAGATTCTTAATCATGATCAATTTTCTTTCATCGTGGATGAGGTCCTATACTAGGCATGTGTCTTCTACATGAATATCTTGAGCTATATCTGCCATGCTCCTATATTCTAGAGGATATTTCAACCCATGCATTTTTATTCTTATTATAAATGCTACATCTTCATGAGTATCTAGAACTCTATGTACATCATGCTTCTAGACTCTAGAGGATGGTTCTAGCCATGCAATATTCCTACATGCTCCTATACTACTCAAAAACTTGAAAGAAGGCTAGAAGTAAATAGTTTGATTTAGTCATAGTAGAGATTCGAAGGATCTTCTTTCTTTTGATTCTTTCCTTTTATTTCACCTCTTGAGTCATGTGAGCTTCTTCCCTCTTTCTTTTGTTGTTGTTTTCCTTCTTAAGCTTCGGACAATTCCTTTTGCAGTGTCCATACTCTTGACATCCAAAACACTAGATTTTAGACATGTCTTTGCTGTTTGTTCTTCATGGACCAAACTTGCCAAATTTACCCTTTCTCTTGGCCATGGTTGCAAATGCTTTCTCCTTTGATCCCACATCTTCTTTTGCCTTGAGTTTGGTTTCCTTGGTCCTGCATAGAGACCACATTTCACTGAGAGTGGTTTCTTCCTTCATGGCATATATGCTTGATGTGAAGTTGCCCCAATCCTCAGGTAGAGCATTGAGTACTACATGGTCATTTCTCTGTGAGACATGACTTCCCCAAGCTCTTGAAGTTGATCTCTCATTTCAAATATTTTCATGAAGTAGGGAGTTATTCCTTACTTTGTTATCTTCATCTTGTATAATTCATTCTTCAAAGACATCACTTCTCCTATTGTGGATATTGAGAATAGCTCTACTAGCTTATAATAAATTTCTTTCGATGTCTCAAATTTGGAGACATAGGAAATGAGAGTCTTTGATTGATTCTATCAGAATCCTTTGAGCTCGTGTCTCATCCTTATTGTACTTGGCTAAGGCTTGAGTTTGTTCCTTAGTAGGAACAATGATATTCCCTTTGACATGTTCTAGGAGTTCAGTCACCTTGAGAAGTAGATCAGTCCTCTTCTTCCATGCAAGAAAGTTATTGGTACCTACCAATTTATTGTTTTCCTTGCAAAAAGACATTGATGTATATTTATAAGGGGACATGTACTTACTTGATAGATTTTGAGATGTAATGGATTTGCTTCCTCCTTGAAGACTTGATGGCTTGCCATCCTATGATCTTGATGTTCTTCAAGTTGCCTTCTTCAAGTGGACTTGCTTGACGATGAGATTTGATTGATGACTTGTAGCTTGATGTAGGTCCTGCTTCAATCTCCACTTCTTTGTAGGTGCCTTTATGTAAGTCTCTTCTTATAGCTTTGTAGACCTTGATGAATGACGTATTGTAGACCCTTCTTGTCCTTGAAGTGATTGAGACTTCTAGGCTTGACGCTTCAACTTTGTAGATGCTTCTCCTTGATGAGTGTTCTTGAGTTGCCCTTTCCTTGATATGTCACCTCGACTCTGATACCATGTTGAAGAATCTTAGGGCAAAGTAGTGTAGTGTGATTCTTTGTTACTTGATAACAATTTGTGGAGTATTTTTACTTTGCCTTATTAGCTAATTCTTCTTATTATTATTATTAGTGCATATGTGTGTACTTCATCAAACTGCTACCAAAACATAAAAAACAAGAACACACGAAGTTAGCTCTCTATCAAGGCTAAAACCTCTCTTCTCTTGAGAGGAAAACCCTTGAGTGAATTTCTCTTATTGAAGCTTCTATTAATCAATGGCAAACCCTAGACCCCTAACAAGAGTATCCTCCAAGCACAAGTCAAGTCCTTCCTTCTTTCTACACCTTATTCCCCGAGACTTCTACTGCCACTTTGTTTCCCGACACTTCGTCCTCCTTCCAGAACTTCGTTCTCCTACTCCTTGGTGGTAGGCTCTCTTATGCTAGTTCTAGAAGAGATGTTTCTTCTTCATCCTGAGTGTGCCTACTCACATAGGATGATGCTTTTATTCTCTTCACCAATCGAGCTTCTTCTTCATGTAAGATTGCAGACTTGATGCGGTAGCACTGCAGCCCCCAACCTCGCACGTGTGGGAGGCTTTGTGGTGTATTTGATTCCTTTCTCCTTCGTATGTGAGAATGTCTTCTTCGCTCCAATGAGAGGCCTTATAGGAATAAGTTTCAAGCCCAACCAATGAGAAGTATGGGACTGTTATATTGCTACTGATATGTCCATAGAAAGCCCTCCTTTTCTCGAAAAAGTGTGTCTATGTTTTGCCCTAGAAACAGTCCTTCAATCTTCACTTAGACTTCTCCCTACACTGCACTAGAGGCTCTTTATCTTCGGCTTGTCTCACTCTAATCTCGGCTCCTTGTCTTTGCTTATTTCATAGATCCTAGAATTCGTTATAGAGGAGTGGACAACCTCTATATATAGAGGTTTGTTCCTCCATTTAGGTAGACTAGAACGCAGACTTGTCACCTTGTTTGTACGCCGACTTTGAGGGTTGTTTGGAGGCCACTTTGTTGAGAAAACTTTGGATAGTTTCTATGGCGGTGTAGCATGCTTGAAGGAGCTTCTTGATGGTGCCTTTGCATAGGAGTAGACTTGACTTTTCTTGGAGGTTTTTCCTCTTTGATTTTAACATATATTTATACATGATGTAACATGCCATTAAGGTCGTCAACATAATTATTTTTACTCTTTGACTCACCTATAACACTTTGACGTGTGCTAGACCTATTTCAATGAGCAAGAAACTCATTGACATATATTATAAAAATAATATTTCTTTCTTGAATAAGTACAAATATCAAAAGTACATTTATGAAGACCAAACCTAGTTACATTTCCTTCAACTATTAGCTCAGTTAATTTGAGTTAAAGGCATGAAGTTTAGTTGTATGTAGTGATTCCTAAAATTTAGGAGCTTAGGTTGAGTTAATTTCAGTTTTAACGAGTTAAATTAGTTCTAACTGTTAATATAACTAGTTGGTGGTCTGTTAAGTAGTGGGACATCAATCTAACTCAGAGATCATCTAGTTGACTGATCAATCAGCCAATAATTAGCTCATGCATGCAAAGAATACGAGTTTCCCAAGTGTGGTGGAGTTTTCAAGGTAGTTAACCAACAGTTATAAACTAGTCGAGTGTACAAGTGTTGCATGAGGTCAAGTGATCAACCCTAAAGAATTGCACAAGCATTTTCGAGGAAATACCTATTTAATAGGGGCCTATTTCCTCAGGAATTTCACAAGCAAATAGGGGCTCAAGTAGAGGCAAAAATTGACTAAGTTTGGGTCAGAGCTTCTCAGTGAGCAGAGAGATTGGTTATGCACTTGCAGAATGTGCTCAGTTGAGAAAAGTAATTGTAATACATCTTTATTCATCATATTAATGCAAGTAGGTATTGGGGTTTTTAGCAATTTGTTTTCCCGAGAAAAGTACTATTTGCATGTGCGTGATTTCTTATTGCACGTCTGAGATTTTTGCCTTAAATTGTGAATTATGTCTGTAGAGCAGTAGAGTAGGTTTGTCTCTTGTGATTTTGTTTAAAACTTCATGAGTAGTTGAATATCTACATCGTAGTTTCTACACCTTCCTTCTGTGAAATTTCAGATCAGATCAAGTGAATTGTGTGTCCAAAATGAGCTCCAACTTCCTTCTATTTATACTTGTCCAGAGGGGTTCGAATAGACATGTCGTTTGGGGCAAAGGCCGACTTGAAATCTAGAGGCCATTTTGACCCAAATTACATTTTCAAAAATTCTTTTTCTTTACAATAGACCCAAATAGGACTGACTCCTTGACTCAATAACTCCTATAAGCATGAAGAACATGCTTACTTGAAATAATAATTTGACTTGAGCATGAAACCCATGCTTTAAAAAATAAAAATGCTTTTTTTTTCTTCTTGTTTTTACATCAAATATATAAATATATAATGACAAGGACAATTATGAAGTCCAAACCTAGTTACAAATTTCAACAATTTAATGTCTCAAATTTGTGTTTAATTAAATGCTTATTCTTAGGATTTTCCATGAAAGTTAATAAATGACTTTTGCTCCCAACATCTAACTCAATATTCGATGTATAATTTTCTTAAAAAAATTATACAATAAAAAATACATAAAAACCAAATCATGGTAAAATTGACAAATAATTATGAGCAAAGCAAAATGCAACTTGATATAATTATTATCAAGAATGGAAAATGACATTTCTTGAGTTTTGGCATACAGAAGATAATTCACGACCTACCATGCTTCTTTATAGAAGCTTGTACATTTACGTAATGATTAAATGCTCTCTACTTCAAATAAAAAATGAATGACCCATATAGAATAGTCTATCATCATCTGCGGTTGATGGTAAATAGCTCTTTAATAACTTGAATGAGAAAATCCTTATTCCAGCCAATAACCAAAAGTGCTTTACATGGTACAAACTTGATAGTGACAACAGCATACATAATACATTCTGTCGGGCTTGTCAAATAGAACAGCCTGTTCAACGTTCAGAAGTTCTTTGTAAAGAATCTCGTGGAATTTATGGTTGAACAGTCACCCCCAGACAGCTTATGGTAGGTCATGTTTTACAAGTCCCGTTGCAGCTGCAGCTTCTTTATAAGACAGCAAGTCATCCGCTTGTTCCTTGACAATAGTTAATCAAGTGAAAGAATGCATTAGTTTTCCATGATCATTGTCTAGGAATCACATTTGGCTGAATAATTAAAGTTGATAAATATCCATGGTGTAAAATGATATTTCATCTGTCAAGTTACAAAATAAAATGGATGCAGGAGGAGGATATTCACCCACAAGTTTCTGTGTCAGGGAAAAACTAGAAAGGATCTTGGCATAGTGATTTGCATAATAGAATCAATGTGGTGGTAGAATAGACAAGAAGAAGTTACTGTTCTAGGAAAAGACAAGAAAATAAAATAAACAGCGTGGGAGATTTTAGAATAGAATGCTACGCATTCCAACTATATTGCCAGATGGTGTCAATTCACTGTTTCAGGATGTGCCTAGTATATATGCTCGGATTAAATACCCATGGGTATGGCAATGGAACAAGGAAATATAATAACCATACCAAATACTTTATAAATGGAGAAAGGCATAACTATACCTGTAGGCGATGCAGTAAGAAAAGTAGAAAAATATGAACAAAGACCTGCAAGAAAAATTTCATCGTATTATTGATATTTTTGATAAATGAGCAATATATACCAAAAGACTTGAATCTTGAGTAAACTTGTATAGTCTCAATCATAAATAATAGTGGAGAATTGATTTTACCAAGTAGAAGAGGAAGACCAGTCTAGCCAATGGATGGCGCCACAAAAATCTCCCAGCACTGACTGCTCCAGAGTCCAAGAACTTTGCTGCCTTCTGCAAGTCATAATATAATTCTGTTTTAATGAGCTTCTAGCTTTTTGACCAACCATGAAATCAACCACAGTCGGTGAAAAGATACAACTCTCAAGGCCAATCTTAATTTATAAAATTGCCAAAGAGCATCTGAATTTGAATTTATGAATTACCTGTATGCTTGATCCAACCATGGGGCGATGTTGCAAGGCAAGTGGCCTGCAGAAAATGTCATTTTTAGAAAACATAGTTAGCCAAAGATTTCCCACCCAAGAATTGAAAACCAATATATGTCTGAATCCAGATAGCGCAATTGGACTCCACCTAACAGTCCTCATATGAAAATTACAAAAACAGAACAAAGCAATCACGAGTGTTCCACCAAGTTTCTGGAATGCGGAAGCGGGTAACGCAAATTGAGGATATGTGGAGAACAACCCCTCCTTCCCAAATTTTAGGGAAACTCATGGGGTGGGGATACGAAGGTTTTCAGAACAGGAAGCCCTATCTCCAAAATTATAAAAATAAAATAAAATTCCAACATAAGAATTCATCCCATGTAATAGTTTTTTACTTTTGTTTTCTACATTTGGAGTGTTGTGTGCAAAAATCATAAAGTGACACCATGGCATCCAGCTTTTTCAGCGAAGGGTGAAAGGGAGGTGGTGGTGGAGTACAGCACAGCGGAACACTAATAAGAGGCAGTAGAATGCAAGACAGTGGGCTTACAGAGAATATTTATTAAGAATTCAGAGACAGCACAATCTCATCTGAGAGACAGATCTTAGAAACACAAATACATTAACAATGGAGAACGAAATCACACTTCACATTACAGGCAAGCCTCGCCTTGCTTGCATTGCTCAGGCAGAGGCAAAATTACAAATTTATAAATGAGAGAAGCTCTAGAATTCTCTGCATGTGAAATTCATTACTTCGCAATGAAGTTAGAAGTCAAGGGCGGTGGTTGGTGTGGGCAGTAACTTTCAGCTTGGTGGTGGAGTAGGTGGATAGAAGACAGTTGGTTGTGTCAGCGTCAGCTGCGTTCTTTGGCTTCACATTTAACATTCTCCCACTTGAAGCCAAATGAAGAGTCCTGAATCAAGTCACACAGAGTCCTACCATATGCCTCTACATAACTCATGTTTATTTCTTGGTAGAAGCTTAGCGAGCATATCAGTAGGGTTCCTATCTGTATGGATCTTTTTCAAGGATAATTGACCTTCCTCCAACACATGCCAGATCCAATGGTATCTTAAGTCAATGTGCTTGGTTTTTGAGTGAAATGTTGGGTTTTTCACCAATTGAGTGTCACTTTGACTATCACAATATAGTACATACTTGTCCTGCTTTATTCCTATCTCTCCCAGGAATCGGTGCATCCATAACATCTCTTTACAAGCTTTTGTTGCAGCTATGTACTCTGCATTTGTCGTAGAGAGAGCTACTATTCTATGTAGGTAATAATGAAGAAGAAATGATTGAGAGTGTATGATACCACTCTCCACTGACTAAAGTTAGTCCTTGATCCCAAATCAAGTTGTTGAACACCATGTATCCTAGAGGGAGTATGGCAATACACAATGCATCGATCAGTAGTGCTATGGTCCCTAACCAGCTTTTCCCAACTCATTGGCTAAATGAGAGGTACCTCCCATGAGTTCTGGACTCTATGGGTAGGATGTGTGTCAGAGCATCAGAAGGAGAAGGTGAACCTCTCATCCTGCTCATATGCCATGGGAGAAGGTGAACCACTCATCCTATGCATATGTCAATCGTAGGGGAAGGTGAACCACTCACCGTACATGTGTCAAGCTAGGGAAAGGTGAACCACACACCCTACACACATGTCAACCATAATGGGGTATCACAGGGGAAGGTGAACCACTCACCCTACATACATGTGTCCAGGTAGGAGAAGGTGAACAACTCACCCTACACATATGTCAAACATAATGGTGTATCACAAGGAAAGGTGAACCACTCACCATGTATCTAGCCCACCACTATGGGAAGGTGAACCACTCACCCTATGGTCGCTCATAGCTAGCTCCAAGAAGTACCCCACACCCCTAGGAGCTCCCAGAGCTCTATGTCCAACTCATACGAGACCCTCATAAGAGGGTTGTTCCACGACTACAAGTCTCTCTCAGAAGGTTAAGAATTTTACCTTCCCGAGGGGCTTCGTGAGAATGTCTGCAACCTGCTCATTTGTCTTGATGTGTTGGAGTCTAACAGCTCCCCGTTGTACCATATCCCGATTAAAGTGGTACCTGATATCAATATGCTTGGAGCGGTGGTATTCCCACTCCTGTTGTCGCAGAATATCACGGTCGTATCTAGCACATGCTGAAATAGCTCACTGAAGAGCTTCCTCAACTAGATTGCTTCACAACAGGTCATACTCGCAGCAATGTATTCGGCCTCAGCGGTGCTTAGTGTAACCGATTTATGCTTCTTGCTCTTCCAAGATATCGAAGCAGAACCCAAAGAGAAGTAGCATCCAAACGTTCTCTTATGATCCACCACACTGCCAGCCCAGTCAGCGTCCGAATATCCATGAAGCCTCAAAACCCCGACAGTGTATTCCATTCCATAGTGGATTGTGCCCTGTAGATATCTCAAGAGATTCTTGGCAGCAATCCAATGAATGTGATAAGGCCCATATATTTGTAGGTTTTAACCCCGTACAGAAATTAACTTCATACGAATTCTAAAACATAGAAAATAAACAATAATGAGAGCATAACACATAAAACACATATACACAGATATTTTCCCCTGGATCCCAAAACTGGGACTACCAGCTTGATTTTTTATTATGTTCATTTCAATGTTACAATACATATTTATACATGCCGAAGCATCCAATACCATGGACTGAAGACCATCGCGTCCAAAA
>APFE031035831.1:48577-79081 GCA_000404065.3 Pinus taeda | reverse complement strand
TGCTTCCCATATACACAATTTTCATAGAAATCAAAATCCAGAGAGCTATTACTCATACCTTCTACCATACCTTTACCATGAAGTATTCGAAGGCCCTTCTCTCTAATATGTCCAAGTCTTTGATTTCACAGCATGGTCTTCTCTCCCGAGATCACTAGATTTTTTGCGCTGCTTTCAGGAACCACGGAACTGTTGCACCCATCAACAACAGTGCTACCTTGCAGCTTGTACAGAGTTCCAATCTGAACTTCCTGCATCAATACCAGTGCTCTCCGAACCATCTTGCAGGTATCCTTTTTTAACACTGTTTTTACACCTGCATCATCTAGCTTTCTTACAGAAATCAGATTTCTAGCCAACGCATGAATATGCAAAATACCCGGAAGTGTTCTAACCCTTCCACCTTGCAACTTCAACTTTACTTTTCCACGACCAACGATTCTAGCCTTCCTATAATCCCCTAAGAAGACATCACCACTATCGTATTTCTCATACTTGCAGAACCACTCTTTATGGGGAGTGAAGTGAAAGGATGCACCTGAGTCAATCAACCATGCTTCATGATCTACATGTGTACTTGAAGAAGCCAAGTAGACATCCCCACCTTCATCTAAGGTGGTTTTCGCCTCTGCAGAAGGAGCATGATCAGATCCCTTTCTTTTATCAAGAGCTTTAGATTTACAGTTCCTTTTGTAGTGCCCTTCCTTTCCGCATTTCCAGCACACCACCTTTATAGGTTTTCCTAGAGATTTAGATCTCCCACTCGATGACTTGCTTTTGTGTATGTTCTGGGACCATCATCATATAGACAAGGCATCACCATTCTAGCTCTCCATATTTTTTCGTTTTATCTCCTCCGTCAGCAAGGATGAGACTATTTCATCAAACTACAAGGCAGTTGTATTGCTACCTATTGCAATAACCAGACCATCCCACGAATCTGGTAGAGAGCACAACAAACTGATGCACTTATCTTCATCTGAAATTTTAATATCAACAGATAATAACTGACTTACCACAGTATTAAAAGCATTTAGATGCTCGGTCACTAAGTCTCCATCTTTCATCCTCAGGTTATACAACTTTTTCAACAGGAATAGTTTATTCACCAGAGACTTAGATTGGTACGAAGTCCCTAACTTGTCCCACAAAGCCTTCATTGTAGCTTCCCCTGATACATTCAGCAATACTGAATCTGAGACACACAATGGTATTGTGCTCTTTGCCTTCCGATCCAACTTCTTCCATTCTTCATCGGACACTCCCATTGGTTTAGTACCCGGATCTACCATGAACCACTGATCATTATCCACCAATAGATCCTCCATCTTGAGTTTCCATAACTTAAAACTCTGACCATTAAATTTCTCGATCTCTATCTTTCCACTGCTCGTCATCTTCTTTCACCACCAGAATCGATCTCGCAGATCTCCCACTAAATAGAGTCTACCACAGGCCCGAGCGAAACCCCTCAGCAACAAAGGCATCCCCTTAAAGCAAAAACAACTCTAAAACCAAATGTAGGTTTTAGCCCCGTACAGAAATTACCTTCATACGAATTCTAAAACACAGAAAATAAACAATACCGAGAGCATAACACATATACACAGAGATTTTCCTTGGATCCCAAAACTGGGACTACCAGCTTGATTTTTTATTATGTTCATTTTAATGTTACAATACATATTTATACATGCCGAAGCATCCAATACCATGGACTGAAAACCATCGCGTCCAAAACCATGGACCAAAAATCATCGCATTCAAAACCATGTGTGAAAATCATACACAAAACCATAAGTAGGTCTGCCCAACCTAATATAGGGTCCAAAAACAAAATTTCTGAGGGTGCTGCCCCGGACCCCATAGAGTGAAGTTATCTGCACCCCTCAAACCCCTTATGACCCCCACCCACTACGCAATCAGTGCAACAAAGGGTGGGCTCCACCCCCCTTCTAACTCCTGGTTAACTACGTCGGCTAGTCATGGAAAGAATATAACACAACCCAAAAATATTGACTCAACGTGTTCACAACGAAGCATATGTTAGGACGGGATTTGACCAAGAACATCAGTGCACCCACAAGTTTTGACGGTACTTGGTAGGGTTCGCCAATTCGAGCCTAGCAACATTTCCACATAGCTTCTTAAAGTTCAGTTCCATCGGAGTAGTCACGGACTTGCAGTCCACTATCCCACATCTCTCAAGTAGCTTCACAATATGTTTTCCTTGAGAAAGGAAAATCTCACCTAGCTTTTGCCAGACCTCCAACCCTAGGAAATAATGCATCGGTCCTAGGTCCTTCATCTCGAACTCGAAAGCCAACTCCCTCTTGCATTGATAATGGGAGGGTCATCACCTGTTGAAAAGAGATCATCCACACTTAGGACCAGAATGAGAGGTTTGTCATTTTCAACCTTGAAGTATATGTTGATTTCGGGTAGCATCGGATGTGCTCTAGCCATGAAAATTGGTGGAGAGGCTAAAGCACATGAAATCTCCAAGACCCAGAAATGGTTTGGGCAGATTCTAACCAGTTTGGTAGATATTAAAATAATTAATATTTTTTTATCAAGTTCTAAGTCTAAACTTAGGAAAAATAAAATATTAATGGGTATTTATATGACCCTGGGTTAGAATGTTCCAAAAGTCATGGATCAAGTGAAATCTAATCTTAGTCGTTGATTAGAGAAGTGTTGCAGGACCCATCCCCCCCCCCAAGGATCCAAAGGCAGATCTGCGACTTGTATGGATCCGCCACCAATCCTTCGGCAGAACCGCAGATTGGAAAATCGGATCCGCGGTTCCTCCTTTCTTTGGCAATTCCTGCAAATTTGGATTCGTGGGGTTCTAATCCGCGGCTCCTATTGCCCAATCCGCGGTTCCTATTTCCCGATCCACAGATTTGGAAAGGATCGGGTTTGGATCTGTGGAGGTTCGGGCATGTATCCACTGCGGATCGTGAGCGGATCGAGAGAAGGTGGATGGTTCCACGGGGCTTTTTTTGTTTTTGGAAATTTTGAACTGTTCTGTGAGGAACTACACTTTCTGAATACTCCCAAGGTACCCCTTGATGCTCCCTAGATGCTCCCTAATGTTAATGTTAAATTCTTAAAGTAAAAGTGACATTCTCCTTTATCTTTCGTTTCCATCCTTTTACTTAAATTTTTAACATTACCGTGAAATGACTCAGGATGTTTGAGAGTGGTTCCAACCTCATCAGACTTCACAGGGAGAAAATAGAATTTCATATCCCATTCAAAAGTCAACAGACTTAACAATTTTCAGGATCAATGTGATTGTAGCATTTCATTGGATTATATCATGTATGAGAGCATGTGATTAGCATTTAACCAAGAGCAACAAGCCCGATATGTACCCAGTGTTGGTGTTATTGATTGTTGAACTCCTTTGTCATGGCCTTAGCAATTATGTACCCTTCACTCAAGTCAAAATCATTGACCAGGCATCTTAAGCTTTCTCTACCATATTATAAGGCCTAGATTAAGCTGTTTGATCAAAATTAGGCAATGTTGACTAAAATCCCTATAGAATTGAAGTAGAGGCAAAGGTTAGACAAGAGAAGAGGAATCTAGATTATAGATGGTTGGTGATGGGATAATTAATCATTGATGTACAATGGATGCCATATCTATCTTGATTTATGTAAAAATATGCATGTTTTCATGTCTTGACGCAGTCCCTATCAGAGTGACGTAGAGTAGTAGAAGTTGCAATTGTTGCCGAAATATCTGTCTCTGAGAGGTACTACTATCAAGGGCATTCTCTGTTGGGTGATCCATTTCTGGCACCCTAGTTGTATTCCCAAAACTGCGTAATAAGAAAACCCTCTAAATAGTTGCACTGGTTTTCTTGCATTGGGTTTTTCCGGGGACATTGGTCCAAAAATAACGGTGTCACTTGTGTGCTTGTTTACTTTTAGTTGATGATCTGTAGATGTTGATATTGTGCTTGTATTTATTTTCAGTATTTACATAATAAATAGCTTGTTAAGTAATTGAACAAGTAGGAAGAAATAAATCACATAGTACACTAACAGGTTAAACTTAGAAATTCCAACAGTATAGGTTTGGGTCAGCATCGCTTCTCGTAAATCCCAGCGTCATAAGATAGTTATCGATTCTCTCATACCAAGCCCTAGGGGCTTGCTTCAACCCATAGAGGTCTTTTTTCAACCTGCATATATGTGTCTCACGATCTTGAACCTCAAGCCCCTAGAGTTGTTCCACGTATACTTCATCCTTAAGCAAACCATGTAAGAAGGCAATTTTGATATCCATCTGATGAAAGTTCCATCCTTGTGAGGCAGCAAGGGCTATGATTGAATATATGGTGGTATATCGGGCAACCGGTGCAAATATCTCATCATAGTCTACTCCTTCCTTTTGAGAGAAACCTCGAGCTACAAATATGGCCTTGAATTTCTCAGCATTCCCATTAGCTCCATGTTTAATCCTGTAGAGCCATTTCGAAGTGACCACAGTCTTATCCTTGGGCCTATGAACCACATCCCAGACATCATTCTTCATGATTGATTCATACTCTTCGTTCATCGCATCCTTCCAAACATGTTGCTTCACGGCTTCTTCGAATGTACAAAGCTCAGATTGTACAATAATACTCATGGCAGCTAAGTACCCTTGCTATTCTTGCTTTCACGGAATGTCCCTCTCAGTGCAATGTGTTTCTTGGCATCTTCAAGAGAATCTTTAAGCCACAAAGGCCTCTTTCTTGTAGTAGAGGGCTCACTAGAAGATGGATCAATGGGATCCATTGGTCCTTCATCATCGAGCATCAAATCATCGGACGAAGATTCATCCTGCTTTTCTGCATCAACATCATCATTGCCCTTCCTAGGAATAGGAAGATCTAAAATCTTTCTAAGCGCAGAATCTTCACTGAAAGTGACATCATGACTTAATTCCATTTCCCCTTGACCAAGCACATAGCTTTTATATGCCTTTGAAGTTTCACTGTAGCCCACAAATGTTCCTTTCTTTCCAGATGCATCTAGTTTATTTCTTTTCTCTTTCGGTGCATGAAAGTATATAGAACAACCAAAAATTCTAAAATGAGAAACATCAAGTTTCTTAATGATGAATACTTCTTCGGGTGTTTTGAAGTCCAAAGCTTAATGTGGGCATCGATTTTGGACATACACAACGTTGTTGGCAGCTTCTCCCCATAAGAACTATAGAAGACCTTAATCATGAAGCATAGCCTAGGTAGCTTCAATGATAGTATGATTCTTCCTTTCAGCAACACCATTTTGTTCGGGAGTATAAGTGGTTGTAGTCTCCTTCTTAATGCCAGCTTCTCTACAATAGTCTTTGAATTCATTAGACTCATATTTTGTCCCATTATTGGTCCTCAATATTTTGATCTTCTTCCCTATTTGATTCTCGACCAAGGCTTTGAAGGAGAGTAACCATTTGAATACTCTGTTCTTCTTCCTTAAGAAATAGATCCATGTCTTGGGAGAGAAGTCATCCACAAAAATAGCATAATACAAATATTCACCCAATGATGTAACAGGTATCATACCTAATAGATCAGAATGGACCAATTGAAAAATATCAGTTGTTTGAATTTGACTTGAGGGGAATGGTCCCCTTGTATGTTTTCCAACTTCACATCCCTGACAAACACCTTCATGATTCAAGTTGAATTCGGGCATCCCGAAGACCATCTTCCTTACATCGAGTACGGCTTTAAAATGAAGGTGAGAAAATCTTCGGTGCCATAATTCGGATTGAAGAGAGCTGTCACAAATCATTGCTCCCAATGGACTTCCTCCAACCCTAAATCCTAGAGTGAATGCATCTCTTGGATTCCTTTGCCAAAGACAAACCTTCCCATCAATGAATGACACCTTAAAACCATTGTCTCCCATCGCAGAAATAGAAACCAAGTCCTTTTTCAAAGTCAAGTACATATAACACTTTTTGTAGGTGAAGGGTTTGACCTTGATTTAAGTGAAGAGTAACGGTCCCAATTCCTTGATTTCCTTGGACTAGCATTGTTCCTTCTAGAATGAGCAGAAAGGCAGTAGGATTGTTTCCATTTGAGGGCTTATCTCTTTCCATCATCCTTATTTCTTCTTGAGTGCATCTGGCCAATGGTTCCTCAAATCCCGGAATCCTGTCATCGTTGAGAATGGTAATGTTGAACACATCCCAATCTCGTGTAAGGCCCCCAAGTGCAATAAGAGAGAGTTCTCAGTCACCAATGACTTCTCCAATAGATAGGAAATCATTCTTGATCTCAGTGATCCTCATGAAGTAGGATTAGATGGATTATCCTCTATCCATCTTGATGTCTTTGAACTTGTTCTTGAGAAAGAGAAATTGATTTGCATTGTTCACTTTGAACATCCCAACCAGCCTTTCATACATCTCCTTAGATGTTTCCAAATCAGAAATATATGTAACCAAAGGCTTATGAATAGAATCAACAATAATCTTCTTAGTTTTTACCTCACCTTTCTTGTATTTGGTTTGAACAGACGCAGATGCATTTGAAGGATACCCAGTTATTCTTTCTTTGACATAGTCCATGGCATCATTCTCTTCCAAAGTCAAATCCAAAGTCATCTTCCATGCATGATAGTCGGACTTGTCCTTAAGGTTGTCCTCAGATTTGAAGAAAGATGTAGTCATCATTGGGACTAGTTCCAAGTCCTTCTCCAACAACTTCCTTTACTAATTGTGTTGCTTCACTCTTGCTTGGGCTTTGTCTTCACCTCAGCCCCCATACCATGTTAGTTTTAGATAACAATGGTATGTTCTATGCTTAAGACAATTTTCTTCAATGTTCCTTTAGCAACCCGATGACAAATTCCAATTATATCCAGTAGCAATCACATTAACTTATAAACATTGACAATAAATGCAGATAGAACATAAAATCATACACATAAGACAACCCAAGACAAGAGGACACAAGATGTAGTGGGTGCAGGGACAAAACCCAATGTTGGGAAACCCTTTGATCAAATCTTCTTATTATTCTTCAATAGTTCAGCAGAGAGAGAGTACACATATAAGCCCAAAACAAATCTGCCAAATCAGCCCTTGACCTAATAGTAGCCCTTCAAGGATCCCCTTTGAGGACCCCTACTAGTTTGAGCGGTAATAAATCCTTCTTTAAAATGCTCCCATCTGTTAGGGGCACCAAGAGACAAATTGATAGCAACATTTCCTTGGACTCTAGATTGGTACAAACTTGAAGGACCATTCCTTTCCCTAGAGACTTCGGAGAAATCACCAAACTATATCTCCCAACAAAAAGTAGTCGAGGTCCCCTAGACACCAGCACCAAGTTACTTCGTGCCAATAACGGGTCCATATCTTCCCCTAACTCTCCCTCAAGGCACCATTCTATTTTGAGTTTTCTTCATTCAATCTCAAGTGTTAGGAGAGATATCTTTAATGGACCATGACCTAATCCCTGACTCCTTTTTGCAACTACCCACATTTGGAGTCAAAGGTTTCTCATGATTTAGCACATAGACATTCCGCTTTTACTTTATCTCTTGTTTTTTTATATAGGAGACCATTTGATACTCATGTTTGTATCAACATCATTGTACTCTAGAGTCTGCAGTCCCATTGACCCACTTCTGTGTTCATTTGTTGGACATCAATATAACTATCCTATCTTATCTCCATGTGATATCCAATAAGTATTCTCTCTTTCAAATTATCTTTGTGTTTTTGCTTCCTACATCTATGTTTGGTTTTCATAATAATTTATTGGTCATTCTTTGGCCATTCATTAGTTATATTATGATCTACTCTAACAAGAATGGACAAAATTCCATGCAAGGAGGCTACCCTATTTTAATCATGTCTTTTTCTCCTAGAAATCCATGGTAGCTGAGTCTGTCATCCCAAAACAAAATTAAAGTTAAGAACAAAGCAATGAGCCTAACACAATGGGAGATCAAATATTTCAGACGGATCTAGGAAAGAATCAGTCCTAGTTTCTCTCTAAAGTTTGGCAGAAAGTAATCAACCAACCATAATCGAAGATTGAACACTTTAAATTGAGTTTAGGACAAAGTCACAGTCCTAGTTTTTAATGTAATAAACATTCTCTCAATGATGATCTACTTGAGCTCAGGAAATTTTACGGACTCATGAGGGAAAGACAACAAAAGTAAATGCCCCCACTCACCTATAGACATCCCTAACCAATGAGAAAGAAGTTCAAAATCTAAAGGCAATATCTATCACAGACATTGGAGTAGAATAACTCAGCTATTTATCATAAGATATATATATATATATATATATATTATATATATATATATATATATATATATATATATATAACATTGCATTCCTCCCAAAAATATGCTTTGTCCTCAAAGCATACGTAACGACGAATGTTGTTGATGAAACGCTTCAGTCTCCCAAGAAGCTTTTTCTTCTAGTAAGTCCTTCCACTTGATCAAGTATTCTTTGATTACTCGTGATCGAAGCTTCTTTTCCCTCGTGGATATGATACCTTCTGGTTCTAAAATGACCCTTCCTTCATCATCTAAGGATGGAAGCATTGTTTGTGCTGATTGATAGTCACCAAGTGCCCTTTTAAGGCAGGATACATGGAAGACATTGTGGACACGACTTTTATCCGGAAGGCTTAAACTATATGCAACTTGGCTGATCTTTTTGTTGATCTGGTATGGTCCATAGAACTTTGGTGCCAATTTATTTTTTCCTTTTTTGTTTTAAGGACAACTATTTATATGGCTAAAGCTTGACAAATACCCAATCTCCAACTTCAAATTCTTTCTCGGTTCTATTTCGATTAGCTTGTTGTTTCATACAATTCCTTGCATTATTCAGATTTTCTTTTAGAGTTTGGACGACTTTTTGGGTTTCTTCTAACTAGTTTTTAACAGTTGGTACCATCGTCTCGATGATAGCAAAGTCCTTCAATTTCGTAGGTTCGTAACTGTACAAAGCTTGAAAGGGAGTCATTTTCGTTGATGTGTGCTAAGTGGAATTGTACCCCACCATTCAACGAGATGCTATGTTGCATGGGTTCCCGAACCCGGGGGTGGGGTTCTCGAACTCGTCCCGGGTTCTCGTCCCCAAGTACCGGATTCGGGTTCGAGTGCTTCTAAGAAGAACCCATAAGAACCGGGTTCTTCATTAAAAAAAATTGGGTTCCTTTGTCTTGACAGGTACAAAGAACCCTGATGATGGGTACTTGGAACCCCAAAATCAGGTTCTTCTAGGTTCTTTGGGGTTCATTTTAGCTTTTATATTTTATTTTTTAATTAATTTAATGGGCTTCCCTTAATATTCTGGGTAGCTAGTTCTTCATCTTGCGAGACGAATTGGAGTACTTATGCCTTTATCCATTTAGTAAAAGGAAATACGTTGGGCTCAAAGAAGGCAGAGAACTTAGTCTACGTTAATAGCACTCTTCGTCTCATATCTCGAAAAGACCCTGGAAATGAGGGTCCTTTCAAGAGATGGGACCAATACACAAATGATGCTATGTGTGTAGACGAGGAGATACAGCCAGATGGCCTTATTGAGCTACCTCCAATTGCTACGGATGAGCAAGAGCCTCAAGATGAGAGTGATCTCTACCTGGAGAGCATGCTAACTGAAGATCTGAGTGATGTTGATGACATCGCTTGAGGAAGCCATTGTTCACTATTAGATATTTTTATTTTAGTATTTTAAAATTTCCCAGTTCTTGTTTGGAGATGCCTTAAGACAAATTTTGAATGTAGTATGACAATGGACATATATCATGATTCTTATTAATATGTAAACTCCAATTTTGCACTTGATATCAAACTAGAAATTTTAAAATTTCATTGTGAATGTTGAATGTTCAATGATGTGCATGTTTAAATATTTAAAGTTTAAATCATAAATATTTTAGTTTTCTTGTTTAAAGTTGAAAATATATACAAATTCATATATATTATAATTATAAATATATAATATTTATATATATATATATATATATATATATATATATATACCCCCGACGAACCCACGCACCCTGTTTCAAAAAATGACGTACCCATCCCCGTCCCCGCACTCGTACCCGTCCTCGAACCCACGTTTCCTGGCAACATAGGCGAGATGTAACCACTGAGCCCACTTGTTTTGTTTGTCTGTGGCATAACAACCTTAGTTTGGCCATCTGTTTGAGGGTGGTAAGTAGAACTCATGTTGAGGTAGGTTCCTATATGATTGAAAAATTCCTTCCAAAAATTACAATTAAATTTGGCATCTCTATTGCTCACAATAACCTTGGGAAATCCATTTAATTTGTAAACATTTTTGCGAAATATTTCAGCACTTTGTTTTGCTGAATCTGATTTTCTCATTGCAATAAAGTGAGCATGCTTGGTGAGTCTTTCGACTACTACAAGAATTTTATCCTTACCATCAGACACAGGTAAACCTTTAATAAATCATTGATATTTCCTCCCATTTCTGATTCGGAATGTTTAAGGGATGAAGTAATCCGGGTGTCATAATATTTTCATTTTTATTTTTCTGGCATTCATTGCATTCAGCTACATATTTTTGAATGTCATTGCTCATTCCCTTCCAAAAGAAGGATAGGTGTGCGTTGTAGTAGCTCATAAAGTATCCTACATGTCCGGCTGACTATGAATCATGCGACTCTTTGAGAACCTTAGCTTTAAATTTGGAATTTGCATTCAGATAAATTCTTCCTTTGTACCATAGAATATCGTTCTTCCATCCAAATTTTGAATTCAAAGGAAGATTATTGGTTATAGCACTTGTTTCTGGATTTTATTGCATATTCACTTCGAATCTCACTAAACCATTCGGGAATAACCACTAACACTGCAAGTAAGGATGGTTCTTCATCTCTCCTCGACAAGGCATCAGCTACTATGTTATCTTTCCCTTTCTTGTGTAATATATTCATGTCAAAGGTAGCAATTTTTTCTATCCATTTATGTTGTTCTGTAGATAGCGTTTTCTACTGGAGAAGATGTTGAAGACTATTATGATCTGTTCGTATTTAGAACTTACTTCCCAAGAGATATTGTCTCCATTTGGCTAATGCATGCAAAATAGCAAGCATTTCCTTGTGTGTAGACTCGAGACATTCAAGCCTAAGTTGCACGAAACGGGGAAACGGAAACGAGTTTCCGAAACAGGAAGCGATACGAAACGCGACCTCCCCAAATTTGAGGAAACGGGGAAACGCGAATATATATATATATATATATATATTTATATAATATATATTATATAATATATATTATATATATATTATTAAAAATATTAAAAATTATATATATATGTGCAATCATAAAGCATTAAACCCTTAAAAAATTATAACCCACCCTAACACCCTAAAAAAAATTATAAAACAAATTTAAAAATACAATAAAAATTAAAATAAAAAAAATCATTTTTTTGGAAACGTGGGGCTGTACGGCCGTGAAACGTGTTTCCGGCCGTACCACCCACGTTTCCGTTTCGGGAAACGAGGTGGTACGGCCAGAAACGCATTTCACGGCTGTACGGTACGCGGAAACGCGTTTCGTTTCCGTTTCTGGCCGGAAACGGGCCCCCCCAGCGTTTCCTGCAACATAGATTCAAGCTTATTGAGCTTTCTATTTTCGAGCGTAATTAGATGATCATCCAACATTAGTACTGCCCCTATGCCAAAACCCGAAGCATCACATTCAATTATAAATGGTTTTGAAACGTCTGGAGTTGCTAATACAGGGGCATTAGACATAACTTCCTTCAAATCTTCAAAACACTTTCCTGCTTCATCATTCCATTGAAATGAGTTCTTCTTTAGAAGGTTTGATAGGGGTGTGGTTATATGGGCGTAGTTTTTAATAAATCTTCGATAATATCCAATCAACCCTAAGAATCCTCTCAACTTGGAGATATTAGCTTGTTTGGGACACTCCCTTATAGCCTTGATCTTGTTAGGATCTACTTTAACTCCTTCTTTGGATATTATATGTCTGAGATATTCTACTTCTACCTTCCCAAAGGTACATTTGGACTTCTTGGCATAGAATTGATGCTCTTCCAATAGTGTAAGAACTTTCTCCAAATGTTGTAAGTGCTCCTTCCAAGTTTTACTGTAAATTAAAATGTCATCAAAAAACACTAACACGAACTTCCTTAAATATGGCCGAGATAACTCGTTCATAGTGGCTTGGAATGTAGTTGGTGCGTTGGTTAACCCTAAAAGCATTACTTTAAATTCGTAGTGATCTTCATGTGTTCGGAATGCAGTTTTTAGTATGCCTTCCAACCTTATTATGATTTGATAATACCCTAACCTTAAGTCCAATTTTGAGAAGTATTTAGTGCCATGTAGTTCATCTAGCATTTCATCAATGAAGGGAATTGGGAACTTGTTTTCAATTGTTATTTTGTTTAGTCCTCGATAATCAATGCATAACCTGAACGATCCATCTTTCTTCCACACCAATACAACTGGAGCAGCATACAGACTTCTACTTTTTTGAGATGATGCCACACTTTAAAAGATCTTGGATTAATATCTCAATTTCCGTTTTTTGATGATGTGGATATCGATACGATTTGATGTTGACGGGGTTTGATCCTACTTTGACTTCTATTGTATGCTCGATTTCTCTATTAGGAGGCATTTTCATGGGCAGGTCTTGGAATACTTTTTCGTGCTTTTGAATTAGCTCTTGTACTTCTAGTGCTTCTTCACTGATCAATTTTGAAGTTAGCATTTCTAATTGGTGACATTGTACTACATAGGTTGGTGCTCCTCTTCGAATCATTTTCATCATCTGGGATGATGATATGATTTGATTCTCAACAGCTTGGAATCCATATAGCGTATATTTCTTCCCTTCCCATTTAAATTTTATAAACTTCTTTTGATGGTTGGTAAAGTACCAAGGGTTTGTAACCATTGGATACCTAAGAGTCCCAATGTTGATAATATCGGCGATATTCGAAAATATCGCGATATTTTAGGCAAAACGATATATCGCCGAGAAAATATCGCGATATTTTCAAAATAACGGCAAAATATCACGATATTTTGATAATATCAGCAAAATATCGCCATATTTTGAATATATCAGCAATGTTTAAAAATTTGAAAAATTTGATCTTTTATGCTTGCTGATATTTGCCGATATTGTCAATAAGATGTTTTTTGGATCCTCGCCGATATTTTGCCAATACCGATATTATCAACACTGCCTAAGACCACATCTACTTCTCCTAATGGTACAGTGCAAAACAGAGATTCTAAATTAAAGTCTTGGCTGCAATTTGACTTTATGGCATTTCCCTACCTTTTCAATCTTCTTACCGTCAGCTACTATCACCTTCATGTTGGGCATGGGGAATGTGAAAATGTTGAGTCTCTTCACCACGGTCGAGTCCAAAAAATTGTGGGTGCTACCGATATCGATGAGAACCATTACATTGTTCTTCTTGATATGTCCTTTTAATTTTAATGTTTGGGGTTGTGATATTCTTGTCATAGCCGATAGTGACACTTACGAAATGCTTTCGTCATCTAGTTCTAGAGAGAATTCTGGGGCATCTTCAATTTCTTCTACGTCTGATTCATCATTGTCTGAATCATTAGTTGCTTAATAGTTATACAGATTCTTGGTCTCTTTTCTTTTAGACCAACTATGTTTAGGGTCCCACTTTTCGCCACAACGTTTGCATTTGCCCTCTTTCATCCGTTGCATTTCCACTTTAAATTTTTCTCCTTCACAAAGATGTGGTGGAACATATTTTGTGTTATCCATATTCGCAAACAGAGGAAATCTTCATCACGAATATACTTTTTCAGCCTTTGACCACAACATCTTTTCAAATTTATTTTCAGCAACTTTTTCTTTTTGTCTTGCTACTTCTATCGACGTAATGTCATGAAGCTTAAGTTTTGCTCATAGATGGGTTTTAAGTCTAGAGGTGTACAATTGGATTAGACGAGTTTCTGATAATCCAAATACTCATGTTGCTAAACTCTCCCATTCTTGAGTGTATTCATCCCAATCTCCTTTTTGTCGTAATCTAGTGAGTGTTGAGAAGAGCTCTTCTTCCTTCACTCCTTGGAACCTTTTAAAGAACGCATCTTTAAATTTCCTCCAACTAATAGCAAGTGTCATCTTCTTCCACCACATATACCAATTATATGCTTTGCCTTCCATTTTCATGGAAGCGTGCCTGATCTTTTCGTCATCACTGTCAATATCGTAAATTTCGAAATATTCTTTTGCTTTATTGAGCCAAGCAACGCTGCATTTTTCGTTAATGTCGAATTTGGGTAGCTCGATTTTTGCTCTTCGTTGATATGTCGCTAACGGTGGAGCGAAAAAGGGGTATTGATTTGAAATACGACATATTGGTGAATGGATTCCAGAGCTGCTTATTTTGAAAGTTTGTGTTACTATTTTCTTGATTAAGCGTGGAAGATGTCTTCGGAGATTCGGGTTTCTCATGTGCATCTAATGATTTTGACGAATCTGGAGAATTGAGATGTTGAGTTGCCTCATTATTCAAGGGCATTTGATCGAGTGTAATCTTCAGGCTGGTACAAGTACAACCCAACATCACCATAGCTTGATCCACCTTAACTGAAAGGTCTGTCTGATCCTTTTTGAATTCATTCTTGTTCTCCTCGAGCTGACTCTTTATTCCATTTGTTGTGTCCTGCAGTGTCTCGATTTCATCACCATGTTCGGTCACCTTAGCCTCAAGTTTTATCATTTTTTTTATGGAAATCGGCCATCGACATTGATGCAACCATTGGATCTGGTATGCGGCAAGAATATACTTATCCAGCGTGAATTTAAATTTTATATACATATATATAATAGTTATTAAATATTAATTACTGATATAATTTTTAATTATATAGCAAATTAATAATTAATACTATAATAACTATACACATATTAATGACACGATTAAAAGAGTTCGAAGGTCCACTATGGTCAAGGGACAGAATGCTTCGCTGTTTGGCAGTTATTGAGAATGATGATCCGCGTAAAAATCGTGGCAAAGGTATCAGTTTTCACAAAAAACAGCGGAGGGACTAACAAGGTGTGATAGGGATGGTACGGCCGAGAATGATGGTCAGTGTTAAAACCGCGGCAAAGGAATCAGGTGGCGAAATAGTGAACAGGCATAGGGTGTGGAATGTCGGCAACGAACAACAGTGTGACAGTTGTGGTAGGGGGATCGGGTGGTGTAAGAGCAGACGGCATGGAAGAGATGCGGATGTGGAGTGTAAGATGGCAAGGGCACAAGATTATCGAAGTGTGACAGTCGGAAGAGATGGTGGAAATTCTTGGGTGACGATGAGAGGGATAGGTGATGGATGGACCAAAACGACAAATGCCAGGAAGACAGAAACTCCAACGAGACAAGGGTGGTGACGGGGTTACAACGGCGGACGATGTTGTATGCAATGGACGTCTTGGTGTAGCGATTTTGCCGGAAGACTGAACTCGCTCCGATACCAAATGGAGTAGAATAACTCAGCAATATATCATATATATATATATATATATATGATTAATAATGAATGTAGGATGATTTACAAAGTGAGAGGCTAGGGCTTAAATACAGTCCTACGTGCCTCTTGGTGAGTTGTCATGATCAAAATCATGCCCTATGCCCAAATTAAATAATACTTTTACAAAACACTAAATTTTTTATATAACAGATATAGGGAAGTCTTTGCATTATGCCATGCTTATGATCATATAAATTGGAAAAATAAAAATGAAAATAATGTTGGTCCATACTCAAGCGGCTTGAGTTCGCTATAATCTTCATCCCAAGGTGTTGATGTGCGGCGTGAATTCCTATTCCATTCGGCTTCTGCCTGTTTTGAGCAAGTGAATAAAAAATCTAAACATTAATATATGACATCATCCTAACAAACTTATAACAGTATATCAACAGAAATTCAGAGACAAAAAAAATGAATACTTCAGTAAGAGCTTCAGCCTTCAGTTTGAACCTGCAATTCTCTTAAGCGTCTTGCTTCTTTCTCGAGTTGAAAATGTGCAGCTGCTTTTTCACTAGTCATCGCTTCCAATTGTGTTTGCTTTAAATACTGCAATTGGAAACATTAATACATTACATCAGCATTGGAATTATAGATGCTTCAAATCACCATGCAAGAACAAAAGGAATAGACAATAAAAATTAATTTTCCCTTAAAGCTTCTTCGCATAGGCTGTTGTATTTACCATACCAATAAATCAGTTAGTTCACGATATCGTTTCTCTAATTCCACGTGTGCCTGTTACATTTTTAACACAGAGAGTATACGAATATAAGAATATGTACAATTAGCTAAAAGGAATGCAAATTTGCAGCTATGTTTTAAGAGTGCCAAATTCATGGTCAGACACACTACATACAGCATACACTTAAAGGGTTGTATGCAATGCCTTGAATTTAACCAATTCCCTTCAAAAACCCCAATTTCATAGCCTTTTCAACACAATGCATATGCCTCCAGGAATATAATTTGAGTGGCAAGCACAAGAGCTTTGTTCTCCAAGCTATTGGAAATGCACTCAACCATGACAGTTGTCAGATATTATTAAATTATTCTAATACTAAATATTTATGATAATGTCAATAAACAAAAACATCTATACACGTTTGTGATGGTATTGGTGTTGGTCAAAGTACAATCAATGCTAAGTGTTAGTAATGTATTAGCAATATGTACATGCAATTAATGTGATAGAAAGTGGTTCACAATTGAAACTGTAATAAGGTGCTAAAAATGATGTAACTAGAGATAATAGACTTGGAACAGTGTGGTGTGTATGTTTCTGTGTGTTAAATCTCCTTATACCAGACCAAATTTGTTTTCTCACAACAATTATTTATTTCCAGAAATTTATTTTATTATGGCTTATGAAAGCAAAATTGGAGGAAGGCCACTGCAGAGTTAACAATAGTGGGGAGTGAAGCTGAAAACGAAGGAATCAGACAGAACTGTCTGCAAGACCGTTCATATGTCTGCAAGCATTGGTAAAGGGCCATCAGCCAGGTGTCTTTCTCCATTTTCATAAAGGATTTGAACATAATAACATTGCTGATGGTTTTATTCCTGGGTTTGTCTCCAATCTTCCACTGTGCATCCTCTTGTTGGATTGTAAGTTTTATTTCCTGAGTGCAGGCCCTTGATGGGTAGTATGTGTTGATTCTGGGGTTGTCGTTTTATAGTTGACTGGACTTGATGTGGGATAGTACCCTGGTTGTTCTGGTTGGAGAGGGACTGTTTTTCTCTTAGATAGCTCTGTCCTTCATAGCGAATGTGTCCATACCCGCTGATTGAGGTGCTTCACATCACCCTACTATTTCTATGCGCTTTCTTCATATTATTCCTCATCTGGGTGGAACACTCTAGCCCCCTGGTCGGAAAACAAATGCCTCTAGATAAAGAGACTCTACGTGGGGATCTGGTTGAGACTGCACCCGGGTCTGAGGGACAATTGGAACACAAGGATCTCAGTAATATTGTGGAACAAGTGGTTAAACCCATTTATTATTTCTCGACCTTTCAAGGACATTGGAAGCAGATGTTGTTTTAGATGGTGGAGGGTCTTTGGCTGCTGGTGTTGTTGCTGTTGCGAGCTCTGAGTGAGCATTTTTTGTTGAGGGACTTCACTAGTTTTAACCTGGACTTCGGACACTGGTGCAGGAGGGGAGTTTCAACATCAGGACGAGGGTGCCAGGGTGGTGGAGTTTCTCGGGGACTTTTTCCCGGCACTCACCTACTACTTTCTAGTCGATTTTCTTACATTTATGGTGGTTGGTGCCTGAGCAATTGGCTCTATATCTCAGATCTGTCTTTTGGCAGTGGCTCTTTACTGCTTTGACATTCTCACTCCTCCCTTGGTCTAGGCCACTGGGCTCTAGACGAGGTCTTGGGCATTTTCTAGATATTCTCGGGATTATCTGACATCCTGATCCACCCTAGGGGTTTTTATTCTCTTGGCTTTCCCTCCATGGGTCTTACGCAACTTTAAGATCACTAGTATCAGGCGTATAGATCCATTTTGCTGGCATCTTTGCTGCACTAATTGAGCGTTCCAATTTATATTTATTTCCCTTTTGGGTCGCCTGCTGAGGTTTGGTGTGATTGACATTCACCATTTATGGACTGTGATTGACATTCACCATTTATGGACTTTCTTGTTATGCGCGCAGACTCAGGCTAACGTGGCACCAATTGCACTACTGGCTACCATTGGATATTACAGCGGTCAACTGTGCAGACATCATTGCTCGAGGTGACAAGGATGGATGAGATCATTGGCATTCTCAATGTTGATGTCTTGGTGCAGGAGGCCTTTGTCAAGGCCACGTTAGAGGCGGAAAGAATTCACGGACAAGGCACTCACGAGTGGGTGATACATTCACATTCACATACCATGCATGAGGGGCATGCATCGCCTTCGATCTAACATACACTGCCTCTCCTCTACTTAGGTGTGGCACGTTGTTCCGAGGTGTTAATACTGAACGTTCGAGGCACTGAGGTGGTAGGCACAAAAATGTAAAATGCACGGAAACGCCAAAACTATTAAGTTTTGGCCATGACATATTGTGGGATCAGGTGGTTAGCTTGTAGAATAGGGCTCTGGTTGGACGCTGGTTATTTGCAGATGCTAGGGATATGGAATTATGGAGTGGGTTTCAACACAATGGACCACCATTCTGGGATATATGCCCAAGGTCAGCAAACTTTTAAATCGGTGGTTCAATATCCATTTCTTGCATAAGGAGGATGTGGATCAGATTCTTTCCATGCCATGGGTTTAGGGTCGCAATTTCCTGCAACTTAATCAATGGTATGTTGGGTTTAACCCACTCTTGGATACCCCTTGAAACAACCTCATTTGGGTCAAGCTTCCCAGACTTCCGCTTGAATATTGGACAAGGCGTGCACTGATGGAGATTGGGAATGCGGTTGGACGCTTCATTTACATTGACCCTCAGATCCTAGGGGCTCATGACAAGAGGGTAGCATGGATTCTTGTGGAGGTGAATTACTCTGGGGGCTTGCCGAGTTGCATTGAGCTGGAATGGGACTCATTACGTACCAAGAAGCAGATAGATTAATGGGGGATCCCCTTCCGCTGCTTACTATGGCATCATACAGGCTATCTATTGGAGAGATGCCCATGACGTTGCCCGGGTGGGCACCAGCCTCGGCGACA
Organism: Pinus taeda; assembly: GCA_000404065.3. Lineage (NCBI taxonomy): Eukaryota > Viridiplantae > Streptophyta > Pinopsida > Pinales > Pinaceae > Pinus > Pinus taeda. Next base: position 59,813 of record APFE031035831.1, on the reverse strand, counting down.
TGGAGATCAGGGGCGACCAGCGTGGAACTTATCTGATTCTCACACTCTACCCAAGTTGGACAGAGGTAACACTTCATCCTCCGATGATCCTATTTCTGATGATATTTTAAATTTTTCTATCCCTGTTGTTATTAAACCCTTGGTTCAGAGCATCGTGTCTAATTCGGACCTAGGGGGGACCAAAATCTTGTACGGGTCTGCCATCATCATATTGTCACCTCTCTCCCTGAACCCTCGCATGATTCGGCTTTTATGCCAAGCCCCACTATTTTGAACTCTATACATGTCCTCCACCACCCCCCCCATTCCCCACAACCCCCACCCGTCTCTGTAACGAATAAAATATATAAATAATATAATATAATGTAAAAGATAATAATCATAAATAATAGTTAGTTAAGCTAGTAATTAAGGTTGAAGAGGCATGTCTAATAAGACATGACCTTCATGAAGAGGACACTTGCTTGGTAATAAAGCAAGCCTCTCGTTCTCATTTGTAAATTATCATTCTTATTCTTATTCATTTTAATATAATATTTATATCTTAATGAATATCTTGATATTCCAAGTCTTCTGGAGTAATTAATTTATAGAAGGAACTTTGTTTGCTTCATTTGGTATCAGAGCCACATTGGCTGATCACCAAGCCTTTGGCTATCAACCTATCATCAACTTTGTTGTTGTCATAATTGAAGCGTTTCGCCACACATTGGGAGATTCTCCATTTTTTAGGTCTTTGGCCATTTGCTACTATTTAAAAAATAAATAAAAATAATAAAGAATAAGGGTATGTAAAAAAAAAAACGAGGAAAGGAAATAATATATTCTGAACAAACAAACAAAAAAGTGAATATATATATATAAAGGTTTTACATTATTTATAAAAAGTGCATAATAAAGATAAGTGGGAACCTTTTCAAGTATATTTAAAACTTTTTACGTGGAGAAGCCTGTGGTTTTAGAAACCAATGGTAATTGCCCGAGGTTTTAGAAACCAATGGTAAGTTTTACATTTTACGTGGAGAACATTAACCAAGGTTTTAGAAACAACCATGGTAATTGCTCATGGTATTTTAGAAACCAATGGTAATTGCCCGTGGTTTTAGAAACCAGTGGTAAGTTTTACATTTTACGTGAAGAACATTAGCCGAGGTTTTGGAAACAACCCATGGTAATTGCCCATGGTATTTTAAAAGTAAAAGATATTTTGATAACATTGGAGAAAAAAGGTGTGACTAATATTTTAATCGTCAATCTAAAGATTGTGACCATACCAAGAGTCCGTCTTATTCCAAATTTTCAAGTGAAAAAAATTTATTTATAATTTTATAAAAAGATAACTATATAAGCCTTATATAGTTAATATAAAAGAAAAAGTGGGTCTCAAAAAGTATATATAAATTTTATATAATTATTAATTTTATAACTATATATAATTAAAATTATATCAATATATATAATTTAAATGTATTATAAATATATTATAAATTTATTAATTATATATATTAAAAAAAATTATTATTTACTATAAAACATTTATTAAAAGAGTGAACAAAAAAGAAGAAAGGAAGAAGAAAGAAGAGAATATTTGAAAATATATATATATATATATATATATATATATATATATATATTATTAGATTTTTATAAGAGCGAGAAGTGGAAAATATTATTTTATAGATTAAAAACAATATATACAAAAAAAACAAAAAAAAAGAGAAATTATATAAAAAGAGAGTAAAAAAAAGGAGGAGAGAGAATATATCATATAAAAAAAATAGAAAAAAAATAAATAAATAAATTGTTGAAAAAAAAGGAAGATAAAAGAAGTGAAGAAAAAGAAAAAATATGGAATCCATGAGTAAGGAACAAAGACAATCAATCACAAGAGATGTAGAACAATTAATTACAAGAATGGAGCGACGGGCTGAGAAGAGAAAGAGAATGGATTCCTTCCTCGATTCTCTATATCCATCACTTAGAATGATGTTATCCAGTGTACCGAGAAAGTGCAGCTAAAAGATCAAGAGAATGACAAAATAGCCAAAATTCAACAAAGCAAGGAAGTGTTAGAATGCGAACATAAAAATCTTGTGGATATACATTACAAAGAAATATTGGAAAAGGACGAAGAAATTTCTCGTCTCAAGGACCACGTCGAAAAATTACTGGCACAAGTGAAGAAGACTAAAATCTCAAAGAAAGAACTCAAGCAGCTTTTATCAGAACAAGAAGAGGAAACTTTGCGTTTAAAGAACCTTAATAAAAAATTATTAGAACAAATCAGAGATCTAAAAGATGAAAAACTTAAAATTCAAAACATTCAAAATAAGGTTGATGAATCAACAACCAATGAACTTTTACGTCTGAGAAACCATAATCAAAGTCTGCTCAATCAAATTAAGAAACTTAAGGAGGATAAAAAAGCATTAAAAGATAAGTTGGAACAAGTCACTCAAAAAGAAGTATTAAAATCTCCAGTCACAACAGTTCAAGTTGAAAATAAGGGAACAAATATCGATCCAGTGAATATGACAACTCAAGAAAACAAGTCAGTTGAAGAAACGACACACTTAGATGTTGCAGTTCAGATAATGGACATCCCAAGTGAATGTTCCATAATCAATTCAACAACATCTTCGCCGGAAGAAAATCTAAAAACTCCATATCGACATCTGAATCATGAGAGTAGACCAATCAACCATGCTACGTATTGGTACCATTCAGACCAGAAACAACAAATTGATGTTCCAGATAATAGTGATGTAACCTCAATCCTGTCTTATGCTAACAAGTCGTTACAAAATTCCAGTGATCAGAATACTATACAAAAGATTAGTCTGAGATGGTATGATCTCTTCTTAGTGCGACAATTTTGTTTGTCACTAAGAAGATCTTATCAACTTGTATCAACGAGGATGACTAATCCGAGACAGAAAGACTTTCGAAGCAGAAAAAGAGATCAAGCCTTTTTCATCGACAAGCTTTGAGGACAGACCTTTTTGACAAAGAAGGCAATGTGACGAATAAAATATATAAATAATATAAATATAATGTAAAAGATAATAATCATAAATAATAGTTAGTTAAGCTAGTAATTAAGGTTGAAGAAGCATGTCTAATAAGACATGACTCTTCATGAAGAGACACTTGCTTGGTATATAAGCAAGCCTCTCGTTCTCATTTGTAAATTATCATTCTTATTCTTATTCATTTTAATATAATATTTATATCTTAATGGATATCTTGATATTCCAAGTCTTCTGGAGTAATTAATTTATAGAAGGAACTTTGTTCGCTTCAGTCTCCTTCACTCCCTCATCTCCACACAATTCGGTGGATAGTGACCTGGGTTTCCTGATGCTCAACCCATCGATGGACCTCTCTAAACTTACTATCCATAATGCCAAACCTTGGGTTGTCTCTCCAGTCATTATCCCAAATTTGACCAGAAACATCACCACCCAACTTAGTGGGGGAAGGGCAGTAGACATTTTTGTGGCAGATCATCATGGAAGCACCTGTTTCATGATTCTGACCTGTTTGATATTCTAGTACTAGATACCTCTTCATCTAGTGCACTTAGAGCACAAAGGCCCCTTATGACTAATAAATGACCTCCATTATCTCATTGAATCTGCACGGACTAAGGGACATTGCCAAAATGTTGTCGCTGCGACATCTTATATAGACTACTCGCCCTGCCATTCTACTTATCCAAGAGACTTTCTTCCATAGAGAGTTTCAAGCCATAGAGGGCTTTCTTCCACCTGTATACATGAGATTCTTGATCATCAATCTCAAAGGCTCAAACCCCTCGGGTTATTTCAAACCCGTGGACCTGCTACATGAGGGGAATGGTCCCCTTGTAAGATTTTCCTTCGGTACATCTCAGATATGTACTTTCATGCTCCTTTTGAATTCAGGCATCCCTGTCACCATCTGACTCACAGACCTTCGGTGCTATGTGTTAATGGACATGGTTTCCAGTGTACTTCTTGCAACCTGATACAACGCCAAACTCAAAAACAACTTTGAAAATTCTATTTTCAAACACGTACTTTTCCATCAATGAGTGCCACCCTGAAACCTTTGACTTCCATTGCTGAAAACAACACCAGGGTCTTCTTGCGATCAGGGACATAAAAGAGATTTTGTAAATGAATCGAGTTACCCTCATTTTCTTGAGGGATAACATTTCCTACATCCTTTCCGGGATAGGTGGCATCGGTTCCAAGTATAATCCCATAATTGTTTCCATCTCTACCAAATTAGAGAGTGCACCCATCTATGCGATGAAGTGCCTTGAAGCACTACAATCAATACGCCAGATTCCCAAAGAATCTGAAGGAGAGGACCAATACAAAATAACACTTATTTATCTTATCAAAAACAACATTTGATTCTTCATACCTAGGGTTCCTTGCTTTCTTTGAAGAGTCGACCATTTCCTTGATCACCTGCATTACCTATCATTCCTTTGATCATTGAAGATGTCCCAGAATGATTGTTATCTTTATCGTATGTGTCTCTGCCATTTGAACACTCCTTCGCAAAATGGTTGAACGAAGACATCCACCTAACCTTCCACCCTTAGATCCGAACAAAGTGACCATTAGGTAGGCCATTAGAAACTTCCATTGCGCTATTCTGATAATATTCTCTGCTTCGACTTCACTCTTGGTAAATTAGAAGAGGGATGAGGAACCCATTGACCCTATTGTCCTGTCCCAACTGTCTTCGATGATTGCCCTTTCACTCTAGCTTGGGCATTGTCTTCACCTCGTCTCTGATACCATGTTAATTTTAGTTATGTTCTATGCTAAGAGCAATTTATTTCAATTTTCACATTTTTCCAAATTAGCAATCACTTCAGCATTAAAGTAAACTACAAATAGAAGATAAACATAAATCATAGAAGACAAGCCAAGACAAGAGGACACAAGATGTGGTGCTAGCCAGGGACAAACCCCAATGTGGGGAACCCTTGATCAATTATTCTTTTATGTTCTTCAAAGTTCAAAAGAGAGAGAGAGAGATATTTCCAACAGAAGTCAACACTTTGACTTATTTAGATATGAGCACAGATCATCTCCTATAATGATGATACATGAGATCAGTTGAAGGCATTCTACTTCAACTGTGTCTTCAACTGATTCTCCAAGGTGACGGCTTCACCTAACATAGTGTTGCAGCTTGTACTCATGTTGCACTGTGTTGCACCTAGTCACAATGTTGCTCCCATTATCATGTTGCTCCTTACATCATGTTACATCATTCATCATCATGTTGTTGGGATCATCATCCTTGTTGCACCTCTGAGATCATCACTAATGCATCAAGAACATTACTGTTGCAAGGTTCTTGAGAGCATCATTGTTGCACCATGACTTCTCCTTGAGATTATTATTGAGATGATCTCTACACCTATGAAGATCACGACTGCACATTACTATAAGATGAGATCATTTGTGAGATCATGATCCTGGACACTGATCCTTGCCAAAGCTGACTTTCCTTGACTTGGTGATCATTACTTCTTTCATCATGCTGAGACTGTTATGATCCTTATCATCTTGACTGCCTCTGAGATACTTATTCATATCAAGAACACTAGATCAGAATACTGTGATGATTATTGACACTGTATGTCTCCTTTTACAGGTATGTCAAGAAGCTCTTGATCAACACTGAAACTTGCTTCATCATTGTGGTTATGCCGAGACAGTAACATATACATATGTGAGACTGAGATGACACCCAACATAATTTTCATGAAGCCGAGACAATGTGCAAAAGAGTAGATCTGCTTTAGGTAATCTGAGTTATTGTTGTTCATTGCATCTAAACTGCCACAAGGATACCACCGAGATCTATATGTCGAGACTGATCCTTGTCATGCGAGATCAGATGCCGAGACTGTCATCATGAGGATTAGATCTATGCCGAGATTATATCTAGCCCAAACTTCAACTCACTCTTGTGTCCTCACACGAGGTCATTTATGTTCCGGGATTATAACTGCACCTAAAACAAATGAGGTGCAGTCAAATCCTTACTGCAGCTTTACTCCTTCATGCGAGATTTCAAAGGAAAATGCGAGATTCTTTCTCTTTTTGACTGCGTGAAAATGTCTCCTATGACTGTGTGAATAGGTCTCCTTTGACTGTGTTTTGGCTTTCTCCATTGACTGCATTTAGATTTCCTCATAACCCTGCGGCTTACTACGGCTAGGGCATCATCTACTTAGCCTAGCGTACTCTTAGTGTCTCTCTCCTTCACCAAAAACCCAAAGACGTGGAGAGGAGATCACATGAAGAGTGTGTGTACCAAATGACTTCAAGTCCTCTCCTATTTATACTAAAACATAGATGATGAATAGACATGACTATTGGGCTTCTGAGCCTACACAAGTTGCTGGCCGACTTGACAAATTGTCTTATAACACAATAAATTCATAACTCCATGAATACTCAACGGAATCGGATGATCTTTAGATCAATCCTACACCTCTCAATGAAAGGGATCCAATAAAAATATCAGCTGCCATAAATAAGATGACCCACATGGAGTTTGGCCCTAGTTGCCAATTTTAACAATTCTCCAAGTGACCCTCAAGCCTCCTCTTATACTTTTCTCGTTGACAAATCAACGGCCAAGATTAAGTCCCTAATCAACGACTAAGATTAGATCTGGCTTGATCCGTGACTTTTGGACCATTCTAACACAGTTTTATATTAATTCACATTAATATTTTGATTTCCCTACATTTAGACTTAGGGACTCCATTAAAAATATTAATTATTTTAATATCTCCAAACTGCTTAGAATCTGCCCAAACAATTTCTAGATATGAGAGATCTCATGGCTTTAGCCTCTCCACCAATTTTCGTCGCTAGAGCACATCTAATGCTACTCCAAATCAACATCATACCCTCTGTCCTCAAGTCATAAGACGAATATCAGGTTCTTCTTCATTCCAAGCACATATAGAACATCTGACACTTTCAAGGGAGGATTGGGTCCCCTATCAAATGTCAATGTCCCCACACCGACTACTCTAACAATGTTGTCATCACTAAGTTCTACCTCCATATCAGTATCAACCTCTAAAAGCTCTGAGAAGTACTCTATGACTCTTGTCATGTGGCGGGAAGTGCCATTGTCAACATACCAAATGCTAGAAGATGCTCTGCTAGTAGCGGGGAATGCACACTCTCTCTGAACCTGTATGGAAGGTGATCTTGCACTAGTGGCCTCACAAGCTATGAACCCAAACTCCCGATCAAAGCTCTCTATCTCTGCAAAGTTGTCATGGATTTGTCTTTCCCCTTCTTGTTCTTCTTCCCCAGACACACAACAGCGCAGTGTCCCAACTTTTGACAATTCCAACATTTGACTTTGGAATAGTCCTTCTCCTTGTTCTACTGCTTGCCTTTACCTTTGCCTTTGCCTCCACTGTTGGAAGCTTGCTTCTTTGCTCTGCCCTTCTTGCCTCTTGCTAACAATGCCACATTGTCATCCTCCTCCACCTGTTTGGTTGCCCCAAGATAGTTCTTTCTGATCTCATTCTGAATGCAATCATCCCACAACCTCTTCCAATCAGGAAGGTTTTTGCGTGCAACAATGTCATCCACATAATTCTCCCAAGTCTTGGGAAGGCCATTGAAAGCAATCCTCACCAACTCAGTGGGTGGAATGATCTGAACTACAACTACCAACTCATCTCTCATTGAAGTGATCATTGTGAGGTATGTTATAGCATTATCAGTCTTAGCCATTTTAATGGCCTTCAATTTCTCCTTTAGGACCATTTTTCTGTTTTCATTTGAGCTCTGGTAAAGACTGGTCAAGGTTGTCCACATCTCATGTGCATAAGTCTTTTCTCTCACATGAGGAATGACATCACCTTTGATTCCTTCCAGAATCAATCTTTTTGCCTTAGTATTCTTTTTGTTAAACTTTGCCAACTGTACAGGGTTAGCAGGTACTACTACTGGGTTCTGTGTTGTATTTACCAGAATGCCCCAGACTTCTGCTTCCTCAATAAAACAGCATTAAGTGTTGTACAGCCTACCTCAAAAAATGTGTCAAGAACTTGTTGTGCGGACTGTACAGGCCATACGGATTTCAGTAGTATGGTTGCCTCGAAATTTGTGCCCTTGTTGTCCCTCTTCTTCAATTTTTTTGTCTTTCTCCTACTGTATGGTTTTGCCTTGGGATGCGTGCCAATAAATGTTGCTGTCCAAATTTGCTGAAATGTCTTCTTGCTGCTCTCCTTCACTTCCTCACCGCTCAAAAATTTTCTCTTTGCTCTCTCTTCTCTTTCTCTCAAATGCTCATGAAAGAATGAATTGATATTTTCCTCTTCTCTTCTCCTTTTATTCTCTAAATGACCTTTTGGGTTACCCTAAGATCTAATGGTTGAGATTCATTTAAACTTACGGATGAAAATAAATGTGCATTTAATTCTCATTTTCTATTTTTTAACTCACCCACTTAAATAAAGACCCACTTAGCCTTTTGTTTCCATAGTCACTTTTTCACTTTCTAATTCTTCATTGACTTTAATAAAATCACCTTTAAATTAAAATGTAACTTTACCACTTATAAAGTCACTTTTGAATTAAATTGACTTTACCACTTATAAAGTCACTTTAGGAAAAAAGTAAAAAATAAATTTGGACACTTTTCCCTAGGCCATAGATCAAAGCCTTAGGGAACCACTTGTCCTCTGGTACCCAAATTTTAACAATAGTTTTGTTTTCAATACACTATCCAGGCACATGTTAATTTTGTCTTTTTTGAATATTTTTAGTTTTTGGTACATGGGATAGCAAGACAATCAAACTTTACACTGCTACTTTGAATTATGTCTATATTTAACTTTGATGACATTACAAGTTGTATATCCAAATGCAAATAGATGTCAGTATGAATATGTAACCGGTATTTTATACTTCAATAAAATCCAATTCGTTTTTTCATCTGAAGACAAAAAAAAATATTATTATCTAAATAAATTATGAATTGTTGAAAAATAAAATCATTGGTGTTTAAACTTCTAGAAATTTATATGCAACGGAGATTTATATCCCTCTATGCCTCAAGAAATTCAACACTGGCAAATCAGTCACTCTAACAATTTGACCTACTTGCTTCAGCAATTTGTACCTTCAATCTCCAGCAATTCGGCCTCCTGGAATGGTCTCGAATCAATCTGCGCTCTTCCTCCTCTATGCTATAGTCTAGTTGAGCCTCTCACTCTAGAGAAAATCACCTTCTCCACTTATGTGTCTTCACCTCACCCTTGGGATTTTTTTATAATCTTCATCAAGACTGAATCCCTAATCTTAATCTCCTTTCTAGAAGATCTAGGAGATCAATGGTTGAAATCATTTCTAAATCACTTAAATAATTTCATTACTTAACCTTAGAAATTGATTTAATAGTCCACAATAATTAATTGACTTAAATTATTGTATTTTTACTAAGACAGACTTGTGAAAAAAGACATAAATCACTTACTTCATCAAGCGAGTACCCAAGAGGCAATTAATCATCTCCTGCATGCTAAGACAACAAGCCTATGTAGAAGACCTTCCGAAGGTACAATTGTTGAGAAATCTAGGGGCAACTAGATTAAGTGATTTCTTTTACTTTGATAACTGCTTGTGATGTATTTTTACTTAACTTAATTAGCTTCTTCTTTCACGTGATTATTTGTTGAAATTTGGTACCGGAGGACAGGTGGTTCCCTTAGGCTTTGATCTTTGGCCTCGGGAAAAGTGTCCAAAAGAATTTAATTTTTCTCCTAAAGTAACTTTATAATTTTTTATAAAGTTAAATCTAATTTAAAAGTGACTTTAAGTGATAAAGTTACTAAGTCTAATTTTAAAGTGACTTTTATAAAATCAATGAAAAATTAGAAAGGAAAAGTGACTTTGGAAATAAATGACTAAGTGGGTCTTTATTAAAGTGGGGTGAATTAAAAAATAGAAAGTGAGATTTAATTGTGCATTTAATCTCTGCCATTGATCTAAATCTATTTCAGCCATTGGATTTAGGGATCACCCAAAAGTCATTTAGGGTTGGGTTAAAGGAGGAAAAGGAGGAAAAGATCATTCATTCTTTCATGAGCAGATTGGAAGAAGGAGAGCAAGAGAGCAAGGGAGATTTCTGGACAGGAAGGAGAAAGAGGCAGCAGCTTGGCACACATACCAAGGCAGCACTTCAGCAAATCCATACAGCTGAAAGAACAAGCAGTAAAAGGCAGATTTTTGCTAAGCAAATAGGGAAAAACTGATTTTTTTGGCACGAATTTCGAGGAGGCGATTTTCTGCACGGAAACCGAGGTATGTCCGTACAGTCTGTATGGTCCGTACATCCGTATGTCCCTACATCCGTATGTTCCGTACAGTTCATACAGCAAATTTCCAGATTGTCTGTTAGGCTGAAAAACAGATAAGTTTGCTTGCTGGAAAAATTTGTTTTGCTGAAAATTTTCTCACTGTAAAAGGCATTTTCCAGAAATAAAGAAGAGCTCTCAAACTGGTTTTCCCCAAGAGTTGTAGGGGGTTTTTTCCAGGGTCACATTGACCAAAGTGTTTAAATGTGTTTTAATGGTTGTTTGTTACTGCCGATTTTTATTTTTGCAATTTCCAGCATTCTGTAAAATTTCCAGAATTTGTGTTTTCAGCAAATTTATTTTTTCAGCTTGTTGAATGTATGGTTATAGGAAAGGGCATTTAACTACATGGGAGAAATAAGGTGAAACTGAAAACCGGGGTGGGAAAACAGAAATTTCTACATGGTATCAGAGCTTGAGTGCTGAAGAGCAGTTTGGGACAGCAAAAGGGAAAAATTACAGCTGTTGATTTTTCACTCAGAAAATTCCAGCAAGCTGATTTTTCACAAACAACAGTTTTATCTTTACTACAACAGTGCTATTTTTCAGTTTTAGGACAGCAGGATGTCATTGGATTGAGGGTGGAGGATAGGTTGGATGGGCATACAAATTACATCGTTTGGAGGAGAGAATGCAGAGTATCTTTGAGGAGGCAGAAGTCTGGGATATCATGGTGCATACCACATAGACCCCTGTTGTTGTACCTACTCAGTTGGCTACTTATAATAAAAAGAACAAGGGTAAGAGGCTGATTCTAGATGGAATCAAAGACCATTGCATTCCTCATGTGAGAGGAAAGAGCAATGCCCATGAGGTGTGGACAACATT